>JAODUP010000113.1:50000-90000 GCA_025642065.1 Paralvinella palmiformis | reverse complement strand
AATAATAGCAATAATAACATAGATCTAGTAAAACATTAATACCAGAAAATAACGCCTATAAATCAATAAATCAATTGTTAATAAATAATGAAGTGTTAATTTAATATAATTTGGCATGTTTCTATTGATAATTCTGTACTAAATAAACCACGTAACAGGAGGTTGTGTTCACATTGCATCGAACTAGGTGTACTTAGATTTGGAAATTATTTGCATTGAAAAGGGAGATATTGCTGCATCCTATAAAATGTTATCTGCTCCATCAAATAAAGTAAGTCATGAACAACGATTGACGTTTCACTACTTTGCTGTATGGCATTACTCGCATCGGGCAGAATATGGGATATGAGTCTTTATAAAAATAGAGTATCTTAATAACGTAATAAGTTGTTTTGTTACATAAGCTGCCCTTGATTCACAAACAGTGATCGATAGATTTCTTGGTATATGTTATCTCTCCCCCCTCTTTCTCTCGGCGATGATATGATAATCCCATGCATAGATAAAGGCACCAGGTTGGACACATTTTTCTTAATGTACCCTCAACTGTGGGATTTCGTCGTATTCGCATAAACTCAATGGCTATAATTAACACGTTAAGAAACATTAAATGTGGATATAGTATGTTCTCAATTGTATATGAGTGATTTCAATGCAGCAATTTAGCTATGTAGATATCACAAGGTTATGGGCGTTTATTACAATGGGATGTTCCGTAAGCTGCAAATCTCCAGTCCAGAGTATTTACTGCAGCCACTTCTAGGTTTTAGGGATGTTTCATCGGAGAGTCGCCAGTGTAACCGGTGTCAAGATTAAAGGCAGCACTTACTCGGTCACCTATTTGTAAAATCGTAACCATGCATGTAGCCACACTACAGAGAATTGACAAAAAGGTAATAAGCTTATTTGCTGTGTCACTAGAAAATGCCTTATGGGGGGAAATGTATGGGAAGACCTTGTCAGGTACCATACATATCACATCCTGAAGACTATGCCTAAAGTTGATAATAATTGCTTTGTTAGAAGATTGTCTATGAGTGACAGTAGTTTTATAACATTGAAACGGCAGATAACGTCTGTTTTGTGATAGATAACTCAAATGAGGTGTCAGGGCGATTTACAGATGAAATAAATTATATTGTAATCAGCCGGATCTGATTATTAATGACAAATTATATCTAAATCTCATTATCTAAGCTAGAAGACGAAAGGTAAAAAGAGAAGCCGTCAAGTAGCAGCTTAACTTCACATCCTATTACCATTAACCTCAATATAATTAATACAGTTGAGTATTATAAACCATCTACATATTTGATTAGGAAATAAAGGATCTCCAATGATCCACAGATCATTACTTTTTAGTCATCATACAAGCCAAAAGCAGTTGACAAAGTACTTCCTGTTGTTGTTGGGTGCAGTTATTTAGTCATGGGGCTGGTCATACGCGAGGCATGTATATATACCCTGATAATATGTTAATACGGACATCGTTTATCCAGCAAATGCACCCTCCAACACACTATTGTCTTTTTATTGACTCATTAATCCAGCAAATTGGCGTTCCGACTTCATTTTTGCCAACAGAATGTGACATTGCAATGCAAAATGACCTTGATAATCCGACAACACGAACATGTTGCCAAATATTGCCGTTGATTCAGTCATGCAAGACACACCGACGTGTTGTCAGTAATGGTTAATTAACCCACCCATAGGCGATAATTGCTATATCGTAACTAATTACAATCGTCCTTGACCAAACACACCGACACACGATGCTTCCATTGTCTGTGGCTGTCTCACAGCCAATCATAAGTACAGCTAATTATAAACACAGATGTGTGGTCTTTCACTAATTCCGACATATTATCATGTGGCAAACCTTGTTAGAATAACGGATTCTCTCACTCTCTATCTCTCTCTCTCTTAGCAAACTTCACTTCTATACCTTGATATATTCCGTTTGACTATTTGAAGCATCAATTAAAAGTTGTCTGTTTAATGTATAGTTCCAACAAACTTTAATTGTTTTTAAATAATTTCTATTATTATTATTATTATTATTATTACTATTATTATTATTATTGGTTGATTGTTGTTATTAGGGTGATAATCTTGATTAATTCTAAGGGTTCACTTATTTGCTCCGTATTATTGAGATACCAAAGCCAACACTGCCATCCACTACAATAGTAGCAGTACTGGTAGTGGTGGTAGCGATTATGGTAGTGATGGTGGTATCGATCTGACTAGCTCAATAACCTTATATGGACACTTAGAAAGTTACCATTTAACCTCAAAATGTTTAATTTGGATAGCCGGAAATAATAATTTGCCATCAACCAATCAGGACTGAGAAAAACGTCCAAGTCAATATGTATATATGACGTGGCCACTTTAATATGTATAGGTTTTTATTTACAATTTTAGAACCGCAGCTGATCACTATTGTTAGTTATTTTATACGTATATTATACGTATATTTGATTATTTTTTAGCCACAGGAACGTAGCATTAAGAGTAACATTTGGTATTAAATTACGTATTTTTATAACTGTGTCCGTTTCTTATACACAATTTTGATTTTCCGTTCGGTGATGGAATTGTTGGAATATGATAGTTTGGGCTGCATCGACTGACGAGTCGACTTAACGTATTACCAGTGTATATGTTCACATACATTATGTATATTCTTATGCCTATACGGTTATATGCAGTCATAGATTTATTGACATGCCTATGTTTTTCTATATATTGATCTGTTTATGTATAGAATGTCTGAATCTCGGTGAACTGAGTCAGTGCTATATATATATATATATATATATATATATATATATATATATATATATATATATATATATATATATATATATTTCACCATGATTTTTCTTCTTGCCATCATGAGTATTTTATATACCAATTCAGTATAATATCTATCAGCAACAACCTTCTCCTTGTTGTTATTGTTCTTAATGTTCTTGTTGTTGTTGTTGTCTACCTGAGACATCGCATTCCCATAGATGTTGCGTTATTTATGTTCTAATGTAGACAGGTGTCACCACTTGCTCGACATAACAATACTTTGTTCATGGTCTCTCTGTGAACCTGTTCCATTTATCATCCGGGTACTGTCATGTCAGGTAACACACCTTGTCGTGATAAATAGAACATCAGTGAACCGTGGCATAAATCATAGAATCTAGATAACTGGCACCAGACAACTAACATATTCACGAACCGGGACAACTCAAAGTATCATGTCTTAACATTTTCCATTTAATTTAACACATTCGTATTGCATCTGTTAGTTATGGCAATAAATAATATGTATGCTGCTATTATTATTATTATTATTACATATGATACAACAAACAATATATATATATATATATATATATATATATATATATATATATATATATATATATATATATATTTTTTATATGGTTTTTTTTCACCATATACATTTCAATTTATAATGATTATTTCATATTTTATTCTGAGCCATTGATATCTTGACAATTGGAATGACTCTTCGGCACCAAAACCCGTCCAATGATAATTATTTATGTATCTGATCGAAACAAAACATATATTAAATAATATATGTTATGGAGAAATGCAAATAACTGCCAATCATGACTGATAGCCAGTGATAAAGACGATTTGCAAATAACATAGGTATTGAGATTTGTCTTTAAACAAACGATCGGCCTCAACCAATGAGACATACGGCTAAATATTGCCGAATAGATAAGAAACTATAAAATCATTATAGATTTAATAAAGGGATGGTAGAATACGAGCGCCTGAAAGACGAAAATCTACTTACATCACCGAGCTGTCATTCTGCCTTCTAATAATGTTCAAAGATGAGGCGGATGTGTCACATAATTTGAGTAGTTTCCACCGGAAATATATCCTGTTTATATCCAATAAACATAAACAGTTTATTGACTCAAAGTGTTGGTTTATTACCGCAACTCCCCCCTCCCCCACCACTCCAACTTTAAATATTCTCCTAACCGTGTTATGATAATTGGCTGTCAAATAGTCACAGACCTGAGGGGGGGAACTGTCACGTGACTTTACAGTCAGAGACACGCTATATAAAGCGATGTGTCATTACATTTCTAATTATACAGTGTCCGGTTAGCTGCCATCAACAAGTACTTCGATCTTATTATCTCGGGCTACATCGACGTCTCTGCATTTCCTCAACCCCCTGATGGGGCATACATCGCACGCAAGTCGTATTCGGATGAAAGATCTTTAGTATTCCTTCTAGCTAGCTACTGATATGTAATTTAGTGGACTTGTTTTTTGTGGAGGCTGAATAACCGAAGTATTTGGAGGATGAGTGGACTGGATTAGGTGGAGGGTGAATAGGAAAGGGGTAGGTGGAGGTTGAGTGGACTGAAGTATGTAGAGGGTGGGTGGACTGGAGTATATGGAGGGTGAACGAATTGAAGAATGCGGAAGGTAAATGGACTGAGATATGTGGAAGGTGGAAAGACTTTGTGTGCAAGATGAGTTGACTGGGTTAAGAAGAGCCTGAGTGGATTGGGATAAATGAAGGCTGTGTGAGCTATGGTTTGTGGAAGTTGAGTGAACTGAGGTATATGGACACTAAGTGTCCTGGTGGCCATCTTAATGTAAGTAGACTGAGTTAACTGGATGGTAAGTGGACTTGAGTGTGTGAAGGTTTAGTGGACCGACAAATGTGGTGACCAACTGGACTAACATTTGTATAGACTATTATATGAGAAGGTTGAGGGAATTACAAAACTTAAACATAGCCATGTTTCATGACGCATTTCATGTATCATTTGTTTGGTACCTTCTCATAAACTACACACACTTATGACGCATTTCATATCTCAGTTGTTTGGTACCTTCTCATAAGCCACACTCTAGCCACGTGAAACTGAAATACGATCCAAGAGTTCGCCATTTTCCGTAAATCCGCCATCGTAGTTGGTTTACCAACTCAACTAATTCTTACTTCAGTAATAACTGCCGAAGAGAGCACACAGTTCCCTCGGCTGTATCGAATCAGTACGTCTATGTCTTTTACTCGTGCAGTTGTTTGAATTATAACCGAGTAGAATACTGACTATCTAATGGCCTTTTATATCCTTGGATTATTCTTATCGCGACACGAAGTTTACTGAAATAATTGGGGAGTAAGGCCCGCCTTCGGTGAGAATTTGTTCCTTGAGTTCGTTAGCGAGTCGTTGGCGTTGTTCGTGTAAATGTGATAAGATTATAGATGTAGGTGTCGCGTTATATTATCGTCAAGTAACAATCACATCACATAATGGCACTGGCTGGTGGTAGACTAATGGCAGACACTTAAACGTAACTCGATACCAGTTTATTTTGATGTAGAGACAATATTTGTTGCTGAAACAAAAACAGTATTTGCCTTTAAATTCGTTATCCACTCGAGTTGTAATTCGATAGGAGTTTTGCTAAATTTGATTTAATTGAACACATTTCCCGATTGCCGTCGATTCCGCTAAGAATTATATTAAAACAGGGATTATGATATTAAGGAAATATGATTAATATGCATTGTTAATGTTAATTGCACGTGTCTGTCGGGTATTTATTTCTTTTGACTGTGTTATCCGCTATTTCTGAAGTGATAGTGACAGTCAGATAAAGAATATTAGCGTTTATTGATTAGAAACGAATATGTAGGAAATAATGTTTATAACCCACATAGAAAGGGCAAAAATAGCCACACATAGAAACACACAGAGGGGGAGTGTGTGCGTGTGTGTATGCGCGCGCACGCGTGCGCGCGTACACAAACCGACAAGCAGGGGGAGGGCAACACCTACACATACTTTGTAGATGTCTCAGTTGACACATATAAAGATAAAGATATAACAATATAGATGGACTGACAAGCTGACAAATAGACATACAGAAAACAATATTTACATAGAAATACATAACAAAACGGACTGACAGACAGTTATCTCATATATATATATATATATATATATATATATATATATATATATAGATAGATAGATAGATAGATAGATAGATAGATAGATAGACAAACAAATGGATAGAGAGGAAAAGGGTAATTGCTGTACCTGTGTTTTTGCATCATTCCCCAAAAGTAATTATAAACACAAACAAATATTCTCTGCCATACTACGACATGGCAGAAGTCCGAACTCGGAACTAAATAAACTTTCACCAAGTATCTATATAATAATAATAATAATAATAATAATAATAATAATAATAATAATGTATATTTAATAAAGCGCCCTTACCAACAGGAGCTTTTCAAAGTCGCTGTACAAATAATATGTAATATAATAATACCCCAAATAATATGACCCTATAAGAGATTTAAAATATAATAATTATTTATCTGTGAAAGCGAGCTTGAACATGTGTGTTTTTAGAACAGATTAAAACATTTCATCAAGAGACGACGCATTTCTAATATTTACCAGCAATCTATTCCACAAAGTTGGGGGCTGCAACACTAAACGCACAATCACCATATGACTTGAGTCGAGACACTGGCACCCGAAGTAGTATCTGACTGGATGACCCGAGTTTTCGGGATGACCTTCTAATGGACAGCAGTTCACACATGTATTCTGGCGCCATGTCATCAAAGATGTATAAAAAACACACATATAACTGGCTACGTCTAAAGATCCTAGGAATATAATCCTCCTCGGAACAGAGAAAACCTTCTCTCTTAGACATCGAACAATTTCTACATTAGACATGGACACGTTCTGTGTTAAATATGGAACACCGTCTATTTTAAACATGAAACACATTCTCTCTTGGATATGAGGCATTCTCTATTTTAGACATAGAACATCTAACTTAAGACATGAAACACATGCTAACTGAGATAAAGGACAACTGCTATGTTAGATCCGGAACACTTTCTATGTTAGACCCGGAACACTTTCGATGTTAGACCCGGAACACGTTCTATGTTAGATCCGGAACACTTTTTATGTTAGAACCGGAACACTTTCTATGTTAGACACGGAACACTTTCTATGTTAGACCTGGAACACTTTCTGTGTTAGATCTGGAACACTTTCTACGTTAGACATGGAACACTTTCTATGTTAGACCTGGAACATTTTCTATGTTAGACCTGGAAGACTTTCTACGTTAGACATGGAAGACTTTCTATCGTAGACATGGAACGCCTACCTTCTGCTTCGAATACATTCTGTTGTAATCGTCTAACACCTGCTCTCCTAGATCTGTAATATATGCCGTCTTTTAGACAGGGTTATCTTCCCTGATAGACACTTCATACACTAGATACCATCTTGATTAGACCCAAGTCTCTCAATATCAGAAGATTGTCCCATCTTTGGATGTCTATCTTTGACAGGTCACGCAGAGACAAAGACACAGACTTTGACATCGCCAGTAAGGATGTCATTATATATGGTGATATTACTCCGTGTAATGGCACTATTAATGCTATTCTAAATACTTCAAATGATACTCTTATGCTAGCACGAGGAGAGGGCGTCATTTGAAAGCTACCTGATAAAATGGCGTTGTTTAAAACTGTTCACGTTCATTCACCCTGGATCATTCCTGTTAAAGTCTGACTATCCCGTTCAAAATTTACAGATTTATTGTGGATTATGAGCCCGTATTGTGCCTTTCCCTACCACACGCAGAGTAGCATAACATTATATACCAATAGCTAGAAAAGAAACCATTTTGTTCCTACAAAATTATCTAAAATTCATAGAACCCTTGGTTCTCATAAGTACAATTTGAAAAGAGATGAACCACGAAATCTGACCATACTACATTAAATATATGGCATTCTTCATGGCCATTCACTAAAGACAATCTCGTTATTTAGTAAACCCGTAAACAAGTCACCCACGAATACAAATACATTTGTTCGATTCTAACCTCCAGTTGGAGGGTTTCAGCTCGTACTTTTTTAACCTGTGTATTATCGGTGAGCCATTATTGGTCAGAAGTAAGCTTAGTTTCTGCACTTATGACACAAACATGCAACCGAGAAATTGGATTCTCATATACAGATTGCGTGTGAAATTTCAATCTCTGTGTACAATTACAAATCATGTGTTTACAGTTTCAAGGTGTGTAGTATTTCTAATTGTATATGTACTGTTACAAACTATGTATCAAAACTCTTAATACCTCCGTACATTAATAGCCTTTGGCTCTTTTCTTAGATTCTTACGGTGATGCATTCATCGCTTCACTATAAGAATACATTTCTATTATTAATAGAAATATATTCCTTTGATTATTGGTTGTCGATAGTCAAATATAAAGTTCAATTATATCTTAACTGAAATTATAACATTTTGTCAATTTTTATCTTATTGTGTCGCTTATTCCATCCTCTGGCATTAAAAAGTTATATTTTTTGTCTTGTTTACAGATGTATCGATTATCTTGTGCGTAGATAATTAATGATAATAAGGTAAGTTTATTTGAATAATAATAATAATAATAATAATAATAATAATAATAATAATAATTATTATTATTATGTCTATGTCTATTAATAGGTTAGCTGGTTCTTTAGTTCTGTTATAATATCTAGCTTCTGTTTGTTTATTAACTATTTCATTCAGTCCGTGTCTTCATTTGTTCCTTGCAAGCATATAAGGACATTTTTACTACCACTACTTCTGCCACTAATACTAATATTTATAGTACTATTATTACTAATACTGTTTTACTACTACTATTATTAAAACTGTTATTATTACTACTACTACTACCATCATCATTAAAACAAATACTACCTGTTTAACCTTGTAGCTAAATGAAATGAGATGATTAGATCTAAACCTTTTGATGATGAATGACATATCTTACAGACACAGGCAATGCTTGTTAGTTGTTGATAATTATATATATATATATATATATATATATATATATATATATATATATATATATATATATATATATATATATATATATATGAATAGGATTGTTAGAGTCAGATGTGTAAATTATTAATGCATTCTTTTAAGTTTGTTCACTGAACAGCAATATCTCATTGCCATCTGTCCCTTGACAACATTATGATATATTAACACGAGACATTTGATATCAAAACAACAGAAAAATGTGGCTTGGCATAAAAAGGCCTTTTTTGTATGATATTGGAACAGTGATAAATTAGCTTACATACAGAAACTCGACTAAGGCATAGATTATATGCTTGGAATTATATATGGGAAAGGCCAAACGTTCCATCGCTGATGATGATTCGATCGAATTCAATTCAGTACACTTCATCGAGTCACACGATCGCAGTACTTCATCAAATTGAACTTGTTCCGTATTGTAAAGGACAAGGTAAAGATATTGATGATAGCATATGAGACATCTTATTTAGTAGAAGATGTACATCTAGAATCATAGGTTGAAGAGATACAAGTCAACTGTTTGTTATCTATTATGTAATGTTAACCATCTTTCTCTAGTCTAGGAAAAAGGGGGAATATTTGTGGGAAAGGGAATTCTACTTTCGCCATTTAGTTGATGTCTGCTTATCTAAAGATGGAGATTAGTTGCCAGAAAGATGAAGGCTAGGGTTTATTTTGTCTACGTTAGGGGAATATCTAATACATTTTTACCGATATATAAGTCTGTTATTGAGGATTTACACTGATTTTAGTCCCGGGGCTATTATTATATATATATATATATATATATATATATATATATATATATATATATATATATATATATATATATAGGGTGCTTGTTTATACTAAACCTGCTATTACTATTATTTTTATTTTTATTATTATTATTATTATCATCATCATCATCATCATCATCATCAAACTTGCATTTCTTCTATCATCCCTATTATTAACAATGTATACTGGTATTGCCACAACTACTACAACTACAACTATCACTACCTCTCTTACCTCTACTACTACAGTTAGGGCTACTACTACTACTATTACCACCACTCCGAGCACTACTATCGATCTTTCTTTTGTAGTAGCAGCCGCAGCAAATAACAAAAAAAACACATATACTATTGTCACTGCAATTACAGCAGTAATCCATTCGTACTGTTGAGTAAGGTATCAAAATATGACACGCGCGTGCGCACACATGCGCGTGCGCACACATATGCACACACACACACACACATATATATATATATATATATATATATATATAAAACACCGTCAGAAACAGTAAGACAAGCACCTACAGGGAGATAGACAGACAGACAGATAGATAGACAGAGAGTAGACAGATTTAGTGACTGGCAGACAGACAGAATAACAGAGTCGACATACAGACAGACATGCAAACCGACAGATACAAATAAACGAAAACACGGGAGAAGTACGCACGTACTCAAAAACGCTTACAAACACATACATACATGCATCACTCAGGTCACTTAATCATTAACGCGTATATCAAGATCTGAAATCAGATACACCGCCAGACACGCAGACAGACAGACAGACACATGGACGGACAAGTTAAAATATAACTTAAGCATCTCTTAGCGTGCAGAGATAGGATGAAGGGGCAATAGCTATGGATTATAATTATATTAAAATTGACTGACAGGAAAATGTTGTCTCATCTCAGTCTTCGTGATAGTCATTATATTACTGATGGATCAGATGATCATGTCAGCTATCTTTGTCCCATTATTACATTTAACAACTGCTATGATAGTATGATGCCATCTTCTCATTATTTGCATAATGATAGTTTCGAGTCTAATATTATGAAATTGTGTACCGAAAACTGTATGTGGTGTAATCTCTGTTATGCGTTGAGAACAACATACACTGTATAGATAATTCATCAGAAGCCTGTGTGGACTTTTTTCAAGATATAACATTTTAAGTTCTTATGGGTCAGCATGTGAGTATATATATATATATATATATATATATATATATATGTGTGTGTGTGTGTGTATGTATGTGTATGTGTGTGTGTGTAATCATGTTCATATAGAGTATACAATAACAGATGGGCCATATAGGAAGTGGAGTATGCTTGATTAAATGTCAAGGTCGGTTCTAGTTTACTATACAGTGACATCACTATTGTGCTATCCGTTAATGGAATGAGAAGTTCAATCGCGGAATCAATGATCAGGTAGCAAATATTGATTTTACATAACAATGTAATACCTTGCACCTGTTTATGATAATGAACACCTAATAACTAAGTTGATTGATTGGATCGAAGTAACAAGACTTAGTTTCGATGATTCTTTATCAGGTACAGTTTTTTACCTAACTTCGCATGGAATTGTTTGGTATTTTAAAATTAATCCTAGGGTATTTTCATCGAATAATATCATTTGTATTTTCCAGCTGCGTAAAGAACAACATGTACCACAACTTTAAACAGGTGACATTTAAGAACAGATGTTGCACCTTTTAGAAAAGGATGCGCTATTATGCTTCAATTGTAAATGGCTCCAAAATGGGGGAGGGGGATTTGCTACGCTAAATATGTAATATCCATTTAGCTAGAACCAAGATACAGACATTCATGATAACATGTGACAAGATGATACTGTACAATGTATATGAATTTGTGTGTACAGTGTACACACAAATATTCGTGTGGACTGTATTAACACATATGCAAATTATTGATTAAATCTTAAAAATAAAAACAGTGTCTTACTGGCAGTCAATATTAGTTTAATTATAATTATAATAATATATTATACAATTTAATTACACCAGTGACAACAATGAGATTACATGAGACCCCATCACTGTCACGTATCAGACGGTGATCAAACAACAGTTATTTTCACCACAATAGGTCGACACCAGGTAAAGATACCTTGTCAGGAAGAACAATATTTGATGGCGAAGGGAAAATGTGCCCCGACAGAGCCGCGTGTAAATACTATCTGCTTCAGACATAGGTGTGTAGTTGTGTGCACTCGGCTGACGGAGAGGGAAACGAAGAAATCCCTGAATACGAAACTAAATATTTTACAGTCAATGCACTTTAGCACAAAATGGACCTTGCCTTATGAGATTTTCCCGAATAATGGCCATCTGACCTTGTCCCAAGAATGGGAGGGGCGCCTCCATGCCCTAACTGGTAGCGCGGTTGGCCACACATCTATACCATCTGGGTTCAAACTCCGGCCAAGCTATATCAGAAGGATCTTTCTTCGTTTACTTCGCCTCGTCACCTTTGGAGGTCGCTCGGCCCATTTATCCTACATTGTGCACCAAACTGGCCATAAAATGGCAACATTATGTCCTAACAATACTAATACTAACACAAAATTTTATATAGCGCTCTATATAATTGGATTAAAATTACCCTAAAGCGCTTTACAGATAAAATAAGTAGTTAAACATGTACCAAGTATAGACTTTAAAACATTATAAATAATTTTCGTTTTAGACGTTAAAACAATGATAACATGGCTTTGAATATGCAATGTCAAAGAAATGCGTCTTAACATTCTTCTTGAACAAGTTTAGGGACTTGGACTGCCTAGTTATCATTGGTAAATTGTTCCACAGGGAGGCAGCTGATTTGCTGAAACAGCGATATCCATAGGTTGTCGTACGTGTCTTTGGTACACATAGGAGGCAACCTGACTCCGATCTCAGTGAACGTTTTGGATGGTAGGGTATCACATTGAAGTTGTCGTACTAAATGTACGATTTTAACAGATAGTTGCATCACTAAAGTGTCACAGGATGACGTCATGTATGAAGTATTTCTTCTTATTGTTATTGTAGCCGCCGTCGTTATTAATGTTGTTGTTGTTGTTGATATGTGTAGCTCTCCCTCATGGTGATCACGGTATATCTATTAGTTAGTCTAACCGACTGGTCTTTTGTGGTAATTTACCGAACTCGCCGGAAGCTAGCGACTGATTCTGGAGAGAACAGCTGTCCATGGTTAGAGGGAACTTATATCTCGTTCTAATTGGTTTACAGGACGTTCTCTATATGTTGGCCGAGAAGTTATGGGAAGTAGTTTGACAGTCCGTCTGAAAGTCTATCACATCTAACATCTGGCTGAATATGTAAATACAAATTACTACCTAAAGTCATCTTGCCAGGTGGCCAACGTATATCGTATCATATCGTATTCATGCTATTGTTGGTACCTTGTTTTAAAAACGTATTCCACCTAAGCCATCCGAAAACCTAAAAGACAAATATGAACTTTTTCTATTTTCATTTTCTCGGTTTGACTAAATTTGCAGAGAAATAGTAGCGTCTTGGTAAACAGATTGAGGTAATCCGTGTTGTTTTGATAGTAAATGAGATCGTTTTGTTCTAATATCATTCTACGAGCTCATTCTACCTGTATATGCGCGCGCGCGCACGCACACACGCGTACACACACACACACACAAACACACGCACACACATACACGTAGATATATATATATATATATATATATATGTATATGTATATATATATATATGGATATATATATATATATATATATATATATATATATATATATATATATATATATGCGCACACCCATGCACGCACGTGCACAGGCCCTAACATTAGCACGCACAGAAACAGTGCCGTTCCATGATGAACATCTGTTACTATCTTTCAATTATAGCCAGCAGTTGTTGCTTACAACATTAAAACATATATACACAATATATTTATCAATAAATACGATTGTTCGTGTTCAGAATATCTCATTTGTATTCAATAACCATTTGAAAGTCAATTTTAAAAGTCTTGTTTGGATGGCATTAAAAGGTAGATCAAAGAGATTATGAAACGACATGCTGATATAGGCAATGTGGCAGGAAGGGGTCAAAACGAAGAATGATTATGCGTGTCAGGTGATGTTTCTATCGTGGGTTTTCACTGAGGAAATGGTCTTGGATTTCATATTCGCTTGAACAAACAACTTCGAAGAACAACGAGGTTTCATTGGTCAACGGTAAGACAGTTATATAATATTAAGATACTATTTTAATTGAACATCAATACATGTTATTTCATGGCAGATGATAGAACAATACGGATTAGACTTGGAGGTCATAGGTTCGAAACATATGTTTGTGGAATTTTCCATCTGATAGCCTCACTTCCCTATCTAGGAAAGTCACTCAACTAAATGTCCCATGTGTGGTGACATCATCAATGAGACTAACTACATACCCGTTCAGTCAACCAACACTTGATCCGAAATTTAAGTAATATAAATAAGCTCTTGGCCGTTGACACGGAAAAGCTTCCGGCTTGCCGTTGGGTTACGGGATGTGTGAAGGCTTATACAGATGATGTTGGCTTCCATCATCATGAATTATTTCAAAGTCAAATTCAACCATTGGTCGTGTTTGCGGGAATATAAGTACTTACGCACAAATGTATACCGAATAGCTTTCGGGTAGCCCTTGTACTAATCGCAGGCACTTCAATATGGCAGGACTTAGAGCAATAAGCTCGAAAGATCCGGGTTGGAAATTTTCGAATTCGGTTCATACCTGTGTGGGTAAATGTATGCTGTAGTTATCGGTACATTCAAATATGCAACAGATTCCTGTTTCATGATCATGGGCACCTTAATGGACTAATTGATAGCGGAATGAACCGCACATTTCAACCGTATCAGTTCAAGTCTCGACGTGGGCATATCTGAAAAGCTGTTTCATCTTTCACCTCGCCTCGTTAACCGCTATGCCAATTTAGCCTACCTTGTGCACAAAAGTAGTCATCAAACATCATCCTACGTTCTAATCTGTAATGTACAGGCAATACATAAAATTGGAATAAACAGCTGTTAAGGTATTAGTGCATTACGAGGACCTTTCGTGTATCATTGTTACGGAGTTATTTGTCGAAGAAGGAACGATACTCCATCGTGAAGAATTGCTTAACGTTATGCTGAGAACTGTTGAGAGTTTTTTTGAGCCGAGATCGCGCGTTCTTTATTAGTTTTATAGGTACGGATGAGCGTCACTAACGCGGTAAAGTAATGGCTCCCAGTGATATGAATATAAAGTATCGTATGATGGATGGACTGATGGCATGGCGTAGAAGCAGAGGTTGATTGTCGTTTGTTAATGCCAGCCCGCATGATAACGGGCTGGAAGAGGGGGCAAAATGATGCCATTTGATCCAATCGTGTGGCGATGACATAGCGATAAAGCGGTTTTCTGTTAGCCAAACAACGGATACTTGGCAGTGTGCATATTTGATAATCGACTTGTCGTGCTCTAATTGTCCTCGCAGCATCGCACTTGATTGTCTATCAATATTTAGAGTATAGCTCACCGTTTACTCGCTGTGCCATTAGGGAGAAGACTTGGCCAAACACGGACCAACCGTTCATCGGGTTTACAACAAACAAGCCATCGGGGCTTGCTTATGCAATATAAATAGCCACGAACGATGCCATTACGTTCCCCACCGCAGATATATGGCCAATTATTTGACCAAGGGCCTTCATTCGGCAACGGGATCGGTCGTGACTGATTATGCGATATTTACTTTGCTGTACATCGCGGCCTAGAGGCACTCATCCGTGTGGAAAGTCGTGCCAACATGAACTTCTCATGATTTATGGATCGCAGCCGCTGGTCGCGCATAATTTCGTGACCTACTTCGTGTTTCTTGCCAATTCTTTAGCAATTTTGAGTGGATGCAAAACTATTCGTTGGACGCGTGGGCTGCGAAAAGTGATAAGCCCTGTTCGAGAATAATCTCCCAAAAAGCGGAACATAGTAGAAGGATAATTTTGTCAACACGAATATAAGAACCAACTACCCACATGTTTTGAGAGAAAGAAAAGGCCCCAAGATGGCATGATATATACTGGGTCGCCATTGAACGGATGGATGTGGAAGGGAACTCTCGTAGCTCAGCAGTAGAGTGGAACTCGAAAGAGAGCAGTCGTTTCGAATCCATCGGGTGACTGATGCCGATTCACACGATCACTTGTTGACTGTAAAGGCGTGCTTGATGTATTATGCTACTATACCGGGCTATGAGCAACGGCATGCTCGCAGTGAGTTTGTGCTTGAATAGGATTGTACTGGTTCATAACTGAATTGAAAGGGACGAGCGAATAGCATCATTAGCTTCCTCCAGAATATAATTACCTTAGAGTAGACGACTCTAAAACGACTCTAAACTACCTTAAAATTAACGAAAACTACTACAATAAAAATATGTTTATTTACTTGATTCAGAACGATGGCAATTATATTTGGTTATAATTAAACAGATAACAATGTTTTAAATTATATATACGGAAGTGCGTTCAGACAACAGCCGCATAAGTATGAGTGATTGAGTCAGTAAGTGAGTGATTGCATTAATGTGTCAGGGTCTCAATGAGTTAGTGAATGAGTCAGCGAATTTAATATCGATGCTTGTTTCACTGAAGAACACATAACAGAGAAGCGACTCTCCAGGAAACAGCTGATGATCGGGTGAAACATCTGACAGACGCATATAACACTGATAATCGAACCCGGAAATGCAGACTTTCACCTCAATGCACTACCAACTGCAATATGAAGACGGCCCTTCTACGTCCAGTGAGGACCGCGAATTGTAATTAGTTAATCGCGAAACCGGGGATGAGATTTCGCGCGATGAGTCAGCTTTCTATCGATCCGAACGCGAATCTCCGAACACGTGTTGACAACCGACACGGATGTCGTACGCTGAGTGGTCATTCTCGATTGGTAACGAAGCGACTTCGGATGAAGCTATCAGCCTCGAGTGGCCGAGCCCGGAGTGGACAACACTCTGGATCACCGACCGCTGCATCACGGCGTAAGGAAGAATAGTAGGCATTGTCCCGTCATCTACCGTTCACGGCGCTGTCAACAAAGATTAGCGATCCCATCGAGTGTCATCGTATTATTTAAATGTCAGCCATTCGTTGGCGGTTAGTGACGTCAGGACGATCGCTATCTAAATGCGATGAAAACTTCACGTTGCCAGAGCTGACGTCTTTGATTGGGAGATAATCATGGCATTTAGATCAGTTTCCCACTGAGAAGATGACGCTTGTAGTGATGATGATGATGATGATAATTTTGATTGTGGTGGTGATAATGCACAAACTGAACAAGCTATTTAATAGATGAACAGTGTCAGTTTTGTTTCCCGAGAGAGGGAGAGGGAGGTTTATAATTAGTTTACACCTATTTAAATTACTTGATTTTAATCTGTAAGCAACATTGCTAAAACGTACACCGCTTTTGACAACCTAATTTTAGATCTGGGACCGCGTGGTTACCAAAATATAAATGTTTACACTTAGAGCCCCGAACAACTGCAAACATATTCCCTACTGTGACTTTCTCCCGGTGCACAACGGTCCTAAAACTGACGCTTAAACACTAACAGTGCAAACAAGTCTTGCTCTCCGGATAACATTTTATGTCACTAAATGGTATTATGGAAATAAGATACTATATATTGTAATAAGATACTAAAATGTTTTACGCTAAGGCCAAAGAAAATTTATGATTTTATGAAATTGTTAAAATGGGTCGATGGGTAGAGATTTTTTCTATATTTCTAATAATTTCGTGTGGCGTATAAAAAAATGGTCGGTCGGAGTTTAATGGTTTTCCTAACACATTTTCCAATCAAGTATTTCTTGTCACAATTAAATTACGTCCAGTCGGGAAAAAAGTTATATCTTTCACATGTCGTAAGAAAACATATACTTGGGGGTTACTGGAATGGGTCGCTCGGCCACCGGAAAAACACAATCAATTTTCTTTGGCCTAATTGAAAATGGGTTTAAATGATATGTAAACTGTTGATAGTTATAGTATGAGAACAACCTCAACACTTCAGGATTTCTTCCTGAAACACATTTAATTATAAATATCATATCCACTCTTTATCTTGGATACATGTGAATAGCTTAGTGATCGTTTGGATCACTTGTTCTTGTGTGTGTATGTGTGTGCGCGTGTGCTTATGCGTGTAGTAATTAGGACAGATTTCACTGTACAATAACTAATTCTATCTTGTCAACTAACAATGACCTTATTAATTCAGAACGGAAGTAGGAATCTAGCCAATCCCCGGAGAAGCCCTTCCTTTGACTAAGAATCCAATACTCTGTTGCTTTAAAAAAACACAATACGAAAAGCTCGTTTCCGCTGCTAGTCACGTGATTGGCAACGCAATAACAATCGGCAGAGGGGATCATCTATTATCTAAACTAATTTCATTCCGTTTTTCTTATGTGCCTTTCTTTGCCGTTAACCAATCTTGTTAGATGTCAACAAATACCAACGGCACGACGAGTCGACGTTGATAAACATTGGCCGGAGAAACAAAATCGTCGAAAACGCGCCTTCGATCCGCGTCCATATTTGACCCAGAAATAATTTCATTATAAAAAACATTCCTAGAAAAAAATGCCTCCCAGAGTGCCTTTCTTCCAACTTATTAATGTCAGTGTTGTTGATTCAGCCTTAATACGGATCCCAGCAATAGTGACACGAATTCGGCAAGTTACTGACAGCTTATTAAAGACAAAAGTGACATCGAAGATCGATATGGTTGACCTTTCGATGATCAGGATATGGCTCCGCTACCGATCTGTTCGTTGTTATTATTATTAATATTATTATTAACTTCGTTCTTCCTGTGTACCTTATTTGGTTAGACTTTATCTTATTGTATAGCCTTGTAAATTCTATCACCCAAAGAGGCATGTAGATCACCGCGGGCGATTATCGGCGCGCAATGCATAATATGCCATCAGGATGCACTCAGATATTGATTTGTGCTGAGTGGATCGGAAATAACTATTGGCCAGAATGTGGATTCGAACCAGAAAAGCCCCAGTGGTGGGCTTAACAGCCCATCACTGGGTCATTCTGACCCGTTCTTATACGCCGTCCTCCTGGCAGAACGAAGGAAGATGAACTAAATGTACGTCGCTCGTCAAAGGTCGCGATCTCTCGATGACCTATTGCTGGGTTAAAGGTCGCGGACAACACAGCATTCGTGTCTTTAATAGCTTTATTTCTCGATGACGTGGCTTGTAGTTAGTCTATTAGGCCAACAATTTACCTTTATTATGTTGTCACCACGGTCGTGAACATGCTGAGGTAAAGTCCCACTCTCCTCAGTCCCACGGTAGCCGCGACTTTCCGGAAAGGTCATCGCGACCACTGTCAGATGTATCACGAATGGACATTAGGTACGCCCCCACCCCCAAAAAGGACATTTCGGCCATGGAGTACTTAGACTTACAGCTCTGGGTTTGAATCCAGGTGTCGTCTGTATTTATTGGTTGTTTTACCATGATACAAGACACGATGTATGATAAACGCATAACGCACTCACTACGTAGATTGTGCTTAAGGAAAAGCTAAAACAATGTAATAATACACACGAACATGCACACAGACCTACCTATCCACAGACGCACTAACCTAGGTATGCAGACGCACGTATGAACTGCACACAGCTACACACAAGCACATACAATCACAGAGATAATGGTACATTGTGCTATAGACCTACAAGACCATGTAGACTATTTCATGTGATCATCTCATTTCCCCAAGGAGTGGCTCTACAGTCATATATGCCAGGCGTTTTCAACCCCGAATCTAAATAAAACACTTAATCCCTCATTAATCCATTTACTCACAATTTCACTCAATATCGTTTAACACCAACGCACTTTATTCCCGTGGCAAAGACCCGTACAGTTGTGTACCATCGTAGTCCTCTCTAGTAGCATCATCTTTCAGGTTAGTAATTACTTTAGAATATTACTCATAGCTGGTAAAAGTTAGGAATTTTAATTCCACATTAGACATTTTATAATACGACCATTGCACCTGAGTTTCTTTTTTTTTGACATTCTGCGATTTTTCTATGGATACCCTAATATATAGCAATATTTGCCACCGACCCCACTTGATGTATATGGACAAATGTTTGGGCTTCAGTCACTAACTTTGCCTTCTCTAGAATATTGAGTAAAACCATGGTATTTAGCATTGCCTTTGGAACGCAGGTTGTGTATCTTTTCGGTATAGATGACTTACAAATATGGACCATTCTTTACTTCAATTATCGACGTTTTGCTATGGGAAACCGACCTTAAGTTCCTTGATAAGGCTAGCCTTAATTTGAGGGTTGCAATTAGCCTTAATTCATTTCTGGGATAGAGTTAGAATTAATATCCCGGATAAAACGAGTCTTAGTACGAAAAAAACTGCACCAGAAAGATAAACATTTAACATCCATCATCGGATGAAGTTGTCCGGAAGGACAATGAAAATCCTGATAAACTGTCTTAATAAGAAGCGTCTTGTTTTATCGTTAATCCGCTTATATGTTATAATTTACCTGTGTTTTATGACATAACATACCGAATTATCATTGATTACTATGCAACGGTTATATTCCAATTCAGCATGTATTAAAGCAGTCGTCGTGTTAAAACGTGTAAATTGTGTTTTTATTTGAAACACATTTGTTTGGTTTATATCGACCGGGGAGATAATATTTCTTCTTCCGTGTCGTGTCGCCTAGCTCGTCACGTGATGTCTCTGTCACGCGATGCACGTATCATATTTTGTTTATTGTCATACGATACAACAGTGGCATGATATATGACAGGATTACTGTATCTTGTAACGTTATTTGATTGACACGATTAAGCTGTTCGCGTTTTGTAATTCGATTTATGATGTTTCTCTTTGATGTTTTGTCAAATCAAATGGTTAGAAGGATTAAAATTAAATACAAGCTTTGGACGCAACGCAATATATGGAACATCTCTTGCTCGTGTTTTTTGTTCTTCTTTTTCCTATAAATGAATTTCTTTGAAAAAAATAATAAATAGTGTTTATTATTATTAGTAGTATTTATTATTATTATTATTTCAGGAAAAGTTGTCATCAAATGATCGATACTAGGTGAAGAACAGGCGAATACATAGACAGTTATCGACTAATAAGTAAGTTTCTTTATTTGCTATTTCATATATGTGCCCGTAAACATGGTAAATTGCGCGTGTTTTAGAAGTGTGTAATACAGCACTGGCACAGAGAATCTTGTATTATGAATTCAAACTTTGGACCATTAATCAGGTGACTAAATCCAGAACAGTGATTTTTGGTGTTGAGACATGTGTAACAACATCTGCATAGTCATTAAGTCGCTATGCAGAACATTTCTGAAAGATATTCACCTACAGTCGTGGTGTATGGGAATAACACACCCAGGTCAGGTCATGATAGGTGTCCGAATGTTTATATTAACTGCTTAAGCAATCCTATTTACAGGTATATTTCAATTGCTGTATCTTTCTTCGAAGCAACACTTTACAAACTTTATACCTCAGTTATCACTCTCTTAAAATATAAGTTTCTCCAACAGGCAGGTATTATGGATGGACAACTATTAAAACTGATAGCTTAATTGCTACCTAAAAAATTGACATATTTGTGGTAAAGCAGACCGTTATAGCATCATAACCTCACCACCGCTAAAACTGTAGATTAACATTTTCAAACCAGACCTAATGTATGTTATGCATAATATCTTAATGCAGATTTTGGTATTATTAATTACAAATAGATTAAAGCAATATTTGAATATCATAGCATAGAATAGAATGGAATAACTGGATTTAGGAAATATGGTTCTATTTCTACATACAACTAAAGTTAACTATATACACTAAGGTAAATGTTGGTTATAAATAACTAGGATATAGCTTAATAGTAGATTAATGGTAGCGAAGTGGCTAGATGGTAGGGCCAAGCGTATATTCACTTCGATAGTAAAGAAACTGGGATATAACGAAATTTACACAACGAAAACTTGCCTAAACTCGAAGAGATGTTTCGGTCCCACCAGCATTAAATCAATATATATCACGCTGGTTATAACGAAATACGATGTTTTAAATTTCAATTGTCAGTCAGTCCAACGAGCGTTGCGATTATTGCAATCGTAAATGCCACAACCAATATACAAATGATAATCAAATTTAATTGCATCGTTTTGACGACAGAAACATGCAATGTTATTGTGACGTTACGGTTCGAGTAGATGGTGAGTAGATATCGACACCTGTCACATCAAAGGGTATTGTGGCGTATGATGAACTGCGAACTTTAGATTGGCTCGCTAACCTGTTTAAATAGAGCCAATTTTCTAGTCATTAAAGAACACCCATACGTCCTGCAGTAAATCCTGTATGAATTTAGCAAACTCCCTATAAGCGCCCGTCCCCTGCAGCCACAATTCCCCTTAACTAGACAATATATCAGTAATCAAATATCGCAATGGCTAGCAAACGTAAACCAGAATATATTGACACAAAGTTACAAGCTCGTGACGAAGACTCAAATTTCTAAAGGATATGTTGTTCCCTGTAACATGTGGAAATAAATGATGAAATGAATTGTTGTTTTTTAACATCGATTCATGGCAAAACCAGGCAATACACGTAATAAAACTGTGTTATTTTCACCAATTATCGCTCATGTATCGGGAACTAATACCTGATACATACGTGACACCTAGATATGAAAACTGGGATAATTCGAAGTACTGTTATAACAAAATGAATTCCCATTCCCCTTTAATTTCGTTATAGCCAACTTTTACTGTTTTACATTTGTTATATAAAACACACTGACCACGCGAGTTGAGGCCGATGTCACCGCTCGAGATACGATAGAGAGTTTCTATTCCTCAGTCAGGAGTACATATTATGTTTTAAGAGCGTACCATGTCTGCTACTGTCATCTAAATGTTGGATTCCCACGACAAACACATAAACGGTGTCTGACAAAACAAGAGCACACAACATACAGCTCTACAGCAAATGTTCTTACAATATGTGGAACTTGAACCATACAGCTTCCACACACAAAAACAGAACGTCTCAACTGCAGCATTTTATCTCTTGTCATATTTGCTGGAGGCTCGAATACCCCTGAAAACAAATTAATCTAAGAAGTTGTTCGACCTACTAGCTAACATTTCACAGCATTAAATAGTACAAGCATGGTATCATGTGTGTGTGTGTGTGTGTGTGTGTGTGTCTGTGTGTGTGTGTGTCTTTATTTTGGGAAAATATGTTAGTGCAATTTGTTCAATAACATTTTATTATGTAAAATATGGTATTTTTCTAGGTAATGTTTTCATTTTTTATCGTTTCCTTTTTAAGACGAAACTAGGAAAACCAATATATATATATATATATATATATATATATATATATATATATATATATATATATACTAGTCATTGGTAGCAGTCCGGGGATTATCTATTTAGTATAATGAGTTGTTTAGTCCAGAATTTATACTGCACTCGTTTCACTTTCCATTAGACTGGAACTTGTCAGACATCAGAACGAACTGTTAATGGAAATAAACCAATTAATTATGTACACGTACGATATGAAACATAATGGACAATTTGTTGTTAAAATACCATATACAAATAACAAAAAAAGGCGGCTTCAGACGTTAGAAATAAAACTATCTCCTCAACATGTCAGATAGAAGACTATTATGAGTGAGTTAATGGGTACTTCATATACAGTGATAATCTGTTAATGCGTACATCGTTTATCCAGCAAATGCACCTTCCGACGCATTATTTTCTGTGACGGATTTAGTTCCATTATAAACGACTCTTTAATCCAGCAATCTCACTTTCCGCGTTCCGACAGAAATGTGACATTTCCATGTAAAATGACCTCGATAATCCGACAACACGAAAATGTTGCCAAATAGTTCCGCTGGTTCAGTCGTGTAAGACGCACCGCCATGTTGTCAGTAATGGTTAATTAACCCGCCCACATGGGATAATTGCTATATCGTAACCAATTACAATCGGCTTTGACTATAGACACCGACACGCGATGCTTCCAATGCTTGTGGCTATCTCGTAACTAATCATAACGATTGATGGCTAATTACAAACACAAATGCTGTGATCTTTCACCGACTCGATATTCCGACATTCACTTTTATCCGACGTATTATCATGTAAGCAACCTTGTTGGAATAACGGATTCTCTCTGTATCCTCATCGTTGGCCATATCTTGGATACGTACACGAGCGAGAGACGATCGTCTAAAGGAAGTATTCTTTCATAATCGATACAACAGGAATTATAATTTTTTTTTGTTTAAATAATTTGTTTTAGTATTAAATTATCAAATATTCCACGCCGAAATGATGAACTATTGATTATATTCTGTCTGAGACGTCCGATGGGATACCGTTTACTTGTAGATAAATAAAGATAGGAAACATTTTCAACTTCTACTCTTTCCTGGTTGTAATCAAGCTGATAGCAAAGGGCAGGTGCCAATAGCAAAGGGCAGGTGCCAATAGCAAAGGGCAGGTGTCAGTAGTAAGGACAGGTGTTATGCCCGCGGTGAACTCGCAAGCTGGACAATGACAATACAGACAATAGAGACACGCGAGACAAAGATGAGTACGTACCTATAGACGACCTACACGCAGCGATGATATTATAGAATAATGTTGAACTGGCATGCCAGGCAAGTAGCATTACGACTCACCTGGTGATGGACACGAAGAATAAAGGATATTGTCCAGCAGTTCTTTGTCCGCGATCAGTACACAATAAATGACAGCATTATGGCACTATTATGACCGTGACATCAACGGGCGTAGGTTCGCGAAGAAAAGTTTGTATTCAAGGAAAATCCGTTATATAACGGAAGTAAAGACGCATGGACACATGGGACATGGGCTATTACTGGGGCTTTCAGTGTATCATTTTCCAAAGATTTATATTTGTAAAATAAAGTTTATAAATTATATCAATTATGGGGCGTTTTATATATAACCAAAGTAGAGTATTTCCACCAACAGTCCTTACTCATTCAGAATGGCTGATAATTGCGTTTTGTATTCGAAGGCAATGAGTATCCAATTCTAGAATATTATTTAATTTATGAATTACGCCTAATAATAGTTTTTTTTCTAAACTAAGATTGTTATGTACCCTTACACATAAGCATTAAAGCCAACATGACTGATACTTTTCGGTGAGGTTCACGATATCACTTTCGTTCTCGAAATCATGGTGCGAAATTCGTATTGGATCTGGCAGGATTATCGGAACACCACAACACGAATAAGGCCTGGTTCGATTGGATTTTCGTGCGGATTACGGTATGACCGGATTGATAAGATTTACAGTGACCGGTTTACGTTAGAACTCCTTCAAGATGCGAGCTATTTAAGTGAGTCATGGGCGATCTAAATGCGCTTCACTTAACAGTGTATGAGTGATATGACTGGTTTCCTCAGTCTTATTATTGTTGTTGTTGTTGTTGTTGCTATTATTAATTCGCATGAGTAAACAATAACATTTGCTGACTGACTGACTGACTGACCAACCAACCGACCGACCCACAGAACCACCGACCGACTTAACTTACTGACTGACTGACTGACTGGGCGACTCGCCCACTGACTCACTAACTGACTCACTCATTCGTTCACTCACTCACTCATTCAGTCAAAGTCTAAAAAAAAATATTTTCACGTTTTAGTGAAATACTTATATTATATTACTGAATGTTGTTAATTGTCTCTCCACAATGGCTTATAATCAACGCCTACAATATTATTGTGATGTTGGCTTTTACACTCTTAGACTACCAATTGCCTCAACGAATCTGTGTTTTCCGCAAAACAATCTTCAATAACAAACCAAGAACCCATTTACCGACCAATCTTATTTCCATCTGCGCTTGTGTGCCAAGTCAACGCGTAGACACAACATCATATGACGCCAGGATACGCAGCATTTCACAGTCTCCACAAGATCTCTCTGTCTCTCTCTCTCTCTGTCTCACTCTCATTCTCTATCTCCCTTTCTCTCTCACTATCTCACACTCTCTCCACACACACACACACACACACACACACACCTCTCTCTCTCTCTCTCTCCCTTTCTCTCTCACTATCTCTCTCTATTCTCTCTCACACACACACACACACACTCTCTCTCTCTCTCTCTCTCTGCCAAGAAATGAACGGAAATAGGGAAAAACCATTCCCGATAGATCTAATGGGTTCTCTGTGATATTGGCGACTTTTTCCACGCGAAGTTAAACAACGAACACTTAGCTCCGACCACCGACGGCGATTCTAAACAATGAACACTCTACGACTGCTGCCAAACAATAGGACGATATCGCCGCGCCTGTGCAGGCTGCCGAATTCGGCGTAACTCGCGCAGGCGCCCGGCGGACGGAAGCGGAAGTAACGGCGTCGTTCGTCGATAATGGATGATACCTTGTCGGTTGCGTTTTAATCCGAGTTATTTGACTACTGTGTATTACTACTACTACTATTACTACTACGACCACTACTATTACTACTACTATTAATACTACTATGACGAGAACATCTACTACTACAATTACTACTACTATTTCTAATCATAATAATAATAATATATTTTTTTTTAAAAAAAAAAAAAAAGCCAAATAATAATAATCATAATAAAAATTTAATAGCCGATAATAATAATAATAATAATAATAATAATAAAAAAATAATAATAATTGCCGAAAATAATAATAATAATAATAATAATAATAATAATAATAATAATATTCCTACCACTATTGTCGCTACTACTACTACTTCTACTACTACTACTACTACTACCACGATCAGATGTTTACGTCATAGTATTGACTATCAAATGCTCACTTAGCAGACCTTTTTGTTTGGGTATTGAGTATTATTACGTGTCTTTATTGTGTTTTTGTTTGTCCAAACATTCCCAAACAAGTATACCTCCTTACTCAGCCATTGATTGTACTGGATTATTTACATGTCTGTTGTAGGACAGAGTGTATTCTACAATGTTACATTAAATAATCAAACAAATCCCCATAAAAATAACAGCTAGTTATAATATGCCAATTAATCATTTATATTAGGTATCGGAATATTTGTAATAAAGTTTACTCTAAGACTGTCGCTGATGACCTGGTGTCTGTCACCTGATTCAAAAGCTGGTGAGTTGGTGTCATTGGTGTCATCTCCTTCAGCCGGAACATCAAACAGGTGTCTATACATATAAATGTATGAAAGGCCACCTGGGATGGTAGCAAATAGGTAATTATACTGCAATGAAGATAATTATCAATGAGGTTCCATGACACTGACACGTGGTGTCATAAGTGGCTCAGAGCCATCTATCAATATGATGGTTATTAATTCATTCTCTTTACTTTCTATTATTCTTATTATTATTATTATTATTATTATTATCAATATTATTATATGTTGTTCTTTTGTTATTATTGTTCTTGTTTTTACTTATCATTTCTTTTAGACCAGATACATGTTTTATTTCATTGTATTTGGTGTCTTAATAATGAATTTATCTCGTTTGAGCTTTTCAGCCAATAATTTATATTTATATTTGAACATATTAATATATTAATAAACAGCATGATTTGGTCAGTATTGTTTGCGTCTTTAAAGTCCGTTATCTGTGTTACCAATTGTACGATTATGCAAATCTTCGACTGATTTGTCGCGAAATTATCAGTCATAGATCAAACACTCACACACACACACACACACACACACACACACACACACACACACACACACACACACACACACACACACACACACACACACACATATATATATATAGAGAGAGAGAGAGGGGGGGCGAGAATTATGTTAACATTTAATAAAGGGCATTGTTTTACAATGAGCGGATCCTCAATTACTGCGGGGGGATGGGATGAGAATTTACGACTTAGTCAGTGACAGAGTTCAACTACACGAGTTGAAATCTAGGTCTATATATAAAACTGAAGGATATTTCAGCTCGCATTTCACCCAGCTTTAATTGTGATGTACCATTTGCACAAGGTGGCCACGATAGAGCACCGCCGGGGTGATGAACCTCAAAATAAAAACATATTGCTCTATTCCTATACCAGTGAATACAGGTAATGAATCGATATGTCTCGGCGTCGGTTCCAAACATATCCGTGAATTGTGCTAATAATCGAGTTCATCATTTTCTAACTAAATCACGTCATCTCGAAGGAAAAAAGCGTCGCCACTATCTATATTTTGATCGATCTAAGGATATCCAGGTCGAGGATTTGGAGACAGGTGAAAGGCTTCGCAAATAATAAAGATCCCGATATCGAGTAAACATCGAATACAAATAACGGCTTGAGTATACTGGCCTTGGAACAATCACTCAGATAGGATGAGGTGGAGACATCCAAGTTGTCCAATTTAAATTACCCGTGAAGAACGTGTTATGTTAATTGTTATCATTGTATAACCTGCAATTAATATTTTATGCTCCTAACATTACCTATAACAAGTGCGTTATTTAAAATGGCTATACTACCTACAGTTAATCGGGTAATTGGGCGAAAAGGGATTTACCCACTCATCAGATTTTATTGTAGTACAATGATGGAGTTGCTCCGCGTCATGATTACAAATGTGCGGCGTGACAACGTACAAGGGCGCGTGACCAATTCTTGTAAACCTTAACCTTTAAATGAACTAAACAAAGCAATGGGAACCCCCAATATTTATGCTATCCAATACTTCGAAATAATGCCAGCTTTCTCTTCAAAGAAGAAAAGATGCCATAACATTCGGTAATCGTTTTCATTTCCTCCTGTACGCGTTAATCTGAGACGTAAGACCTGGTCACATGCTGTCCACCTGTTGTGATTATTTCCCGCCAATTTTATCACGTGACCTGTAACAGGTTTTCTAGATCACAACGAGGCTCCGCGTTTATGGAGCTGTTCGGGCCATAACGCCCTAATCACAGCTCGATGTGGAGTAATGACGAACGACAAAATGGCTACACGACCATAATCACCCCCCCCCCCCCAGGGAACAGACCCGATCGATGGCCGGCCATTTTGGCGAGTGGCGTAAACACATCGGTGGACGATAATTCCTGGAGGTGAGCGAAATTTAATAACGTCAGCTCCAGACTTCGTGGATATATTATATAGAGAGATTGGGGGAATGGCGAGATAGGAGAGCGGCAGTGATCGTAAAGGTGACTTAGTATTGCCTTAAGACTGGCTGATTCGCCCTGACACTGGACATAAGATATGGCGCATCGTTTGAACGATTTTGCAGTTATTTGGGGGCCGGGATGGAGCTACAGGTGCGTAGAGGGATGTATAATGTGAGTACCTGCAATCGCTTAGCGCATTTGGATGAAACAGTTAAAATTTCTGCGTCGATAACATATCCCACCCCCCATAAAACAGAAAACTAGATGGATTATTAAAAATAGTTATATTTGCAAAGAAACACGACATGATTTGATTGAAAAGGATGATTAGTTAATGGCAGGATAATGCCATTAGTATGCACATAGACACACACACGCACCCCACCCCCCACACATGGACATAAACTTCGGAATAAACAAATATCCATGTAAATGGACAAATATATAAACATAGAAAAGACATAGACACCGACGAAGATAGATAAATATGTACAGATACACTGAAATAGACACAACACACATACACACACACACACACACACACACACACACACACACACACACACACACACACACACACACACACACACACACACACATATATATATGCCTTATAAATGTAAATGTTGCAGTTTTACGGGCACTTTTATGCATAAGGTAGGCTAAATGGGCCGAGCGACCTCCAAAGCTAATTAGGCGAAGTAAAAGGTGAAACATCCTTCTGACATAGCTCTGCCGTGGTTTGAACCCAGATGCTATAGATTTATAGCTAACCACCCTACCAGTTGGACCATGGAGGTGCCCCACATGTATGTCTTATATCAGACCGAGACATTTCCGTAAGCAGAGAGAGGGAGAGAGGGAGAGAGGGAGAGATAGAGAGAGAGAGAGAGAGAGAGAGAGAGAGAGAGAGAGAGACATGAACAGGGATAAACATCAGGATAAATATACAGATCCAGAAGTAAGACATACATACACGTTTATTCACATTATCCACACAATAAGTACAAACGCATTAGAGCATCACCGAAAAGACGGGACATTATAACAATAGGAATATAAACATAAATGGTTGTCTTTCCACTGAATCTTATCGCCAAATATATGTGCCATTATACGGCGTTATGGGGCGTTACGTTCCACTCCGGGTTTTGTCCTTAGCCGTCCATTAAGATACACCCCACAACCACGTCCTTGACTCGCCATTAAACCAGATCCCATAATGGAACCCATTAGTCGGGTATAATAGAAGTGTCGGTTATGCCGTATTATTCTCGGATTGTTTTATAGACCTCTGATTGCGCTAACGAACTCACTTGTTACTAATTGCTAATACTGTTATTGGTAAACACAATCGCTGTGCGATTATATTTTAAACGTTACCGTCTTGTCTAACAGCCAAACAGGACTTGTGAATTGAATCCTTTCTAGTCTACGTCCACCAAACGCCTAAGACACTTGCCTAGACGTCTAGGCTAGTCAGTGGTAAAGCACATGATATTCAACTGAAAACAAGTAAATGCCACAGGTGTTTCATGTAATAATATGAATTAGTCACTATAGACCCCCATATTTCATAAGGAAAGGTGCTGAAACTTACTCTGAGTGTAAGGGCTAGTGGCGACCCTGAAGCAACTACTCCCAAACATAGCTAAACTTGGGATTCGAACGAAGTCTGATATTGAAGTTTGCGCTGCATTACTCTATCCATTAGGCTACTGAAGCCTAGCAGTTGGAACTGTTTTTACTTCCTTGGGTACAGGCCATATAGGGTCATATAGTCCAGTATTTAGACACATAGTGCCATATAAGAGAAGCAATATTCCACGCTTTAACTGTCAGAGAAGGTCCATAAACAAACGGCCAAATATTCATATTTTTATTACAGCGCATAAGGAAAACGTTATTAATATAAATATTAACACTCGACATCCCTTTGAAATGTCAACATTACATCATGGAACAGTTCTTCAATGGCCAACATTCTAAAGTCCTGATGAGTGAGGAAAAAAACGAACTTGATGATCATTCTTCGACTTGTTGACACTAGGAGATGAGGTTCATCAAAGGCAAATTGGAGTCAACATTTCCGTAATTTCTTCGCCGTTGTGCGGTTCACGGCTATTGAGTAGCAACATGAACCATAATATTCGTACTCAGTGTGTGTTATCTGGTGAAGTTGTTCCTGACGCTGCTGGTATATGACAGTTTCGGTTAAATCATTTCATGTAAACACGTGACCGTTTGATCATCTGTCGATTGCCTTTACTGTATGGGTTGTAAAATGTTGACACAGTTTGTCTTTAATGGAGGCAGGATACGAACAATGCTTTAATACCGGGATATTCGTCGCCGGTTACCGGGGAAACAGTCGAAAACAAGCGCTTGATTTTTTTTAAAGGAAAACCCACTAACCGCCCAACTGATGTCCTTAATAAATATCCGAACAAAGAGCATTACTCCTTTGTAACGGGAAAAGCTAAAAATAATACCCAGTATCGCATGAAGATAAAACTGAACTAGCATTTAATTGCGACGAAGTTGAACCGACGAGAAGCTTATATCCTTTGAAATCAAAGCCGATGAGAGAAGGCAATCGATATATGCACCGAGAAAGACCATTGCAGATTTGCTGGGAACAAAAGACGACCCTTAGAACAAAACATAAATACAATGTATTATTTAAAATGTACCAGAATTATATGATACGCGTGCCTATGTTTTACTTATCTGTTTTATCCAAATGCTTTCATCTTACGCGATGTTTTGGACAATGATTAGCTTCAAAGTGACTGTAAAGGGAGTCTACTCGAAAGTCTATGTCCAAAACCAAGATGATTTTCATAAATGATGTGCTTGCGTGAGTACGTGCGTGTGTGTGTGTGCTTGCGTGCAAGTGCGTATGTTTGGGCATTTCGCTAGTGCTGAGGCTAAACATTGCGCTAGAAAAAGCTACAAATCCCAACTCATACCTGAATCCTATCGCAGGTTTCCCGAAATTGACCGCTCCTCGGTTATATGTCCCAAGTGCGACTAATACCGAGTCTAAATTAACTTCTCCCTCACTCATATATAGATGCATTCCACCCATTTATATATATATATATATATATATATATATATATATATGTACATTCCACCCATATATACATCCACCACACCCATATGTTCATGCGCTCCACCAATATATGCATGCACTCCACCCATATATGCAAACACCCCACCTATATATACATGCACTCCACCCATATATATAACACACACTCCACCCATATATACGTAGTTCATCCACATATACCTCACTCCAGCCGTATCTGCATGCACTCCAACCATCTATCGGATTGCGTAATTCCATCTTTCGCTCTCTTTTTAGTCAACTATCTATCCATTGAAATCCCTCTCCAAACAAATCTCCTCTCCCAACAATTAAATTCCATGGCATTTACCCATACAATTATTCCAACACTCGAAGCCACCAAGCTACACTTACCTAGCAATAAATTAAGCTAGATGAGCCAGTAATCGCGCCCTTCCGATATATACCACCCAGACACAAGTGATAATGTTATCAGACGGTACCCATAGAGCCACGAATGTGATATTTATCATCAAAGTGCCATCACCTTTGTAGTCTATCAATATTTATGTCAGGATAGATAACATCAGGTGATTATAGGTTATTTGTCAACCAGACCACAGGCCTACAGGCTGAGTCTTAAACTAGGAAGGCCTGAATAATGGGCATCCCTGACCGTGCCGTCTTATTTGTGTCGTCTTACCTGTAATATTGATTTAATCACCTGCTTAACCTGGATGTTGCTTTCCGCGGTATATTTGCTCACCCGCTTAATAATTGTTTAAACCGGAATAATTGCTTAATCAGGTTTTTACTATCTGAGTGAATAAAAGTTGTTTTATCAAGTGGCATTTCCAGCTCAATATGATTGTGATTCCTTTTATTTACGATCTCAAATTCGGCCTGAACACTAATCAACCAATGTTGTCTGTTGACCCATTGGTATTTTACCTTTAAATATCTCGTTGGCTGGATGATGGAATGATTGATGGAATGATCGATGAATCGATGGCTGGACAGGTGGGTGGATCGATGCATTTGTGAATGGGTGGATGAATGGCTGGATAGATTGATTGAGTGATTGTTGGATGGATGGATTAATGGGTGGATTGATTGATTCTTGAATGGATGGATTGATGGATGGATCGATGGATCGATGTATGTGTGGATGACGAATTATTCTGTAAAATGTCTGCCTACAATAGACAACAGGAACTGCTAAATTCCACGAAGGGTTTATGTTTCCATGATACTGTAAGCAATGTGAGTGAATAAAATGGCATGAATAAATGAAACATTCTACACACACAGCTACCACTGGGTTTCGAACCCGGAGTTTACTAACAGTGCGCCATAGAAGTGCCCTAGGGTGTAAAATTAATACTTTTTACCCCTTTAAAATTCAAAAACTGTAATCCTTAGAACAATGGATGTATTTGTTACTCATAGTGAAGATGTAATTTATTATTAATTGTACTCGAATATATTGCCATTTTTCCAAGAGTTTTCTAAGAAATATTCAGTTCAAGTTTGTTGGCAAGAGTAATTAACACCACGTGATATTTGTCCTTCACCTTTTATTGTCAAAGATTACCTGCTGTTAAAGTACTGTATGAGTGAGTCATGAGGGGGTGTTAGTGAGTGATAACGTGCGTGCTCGCGTGCATGTGTGTATATGCGTATATGTCTTTGCATGTTTGTGTTGGGGGGAAGGGGGAGGGGGCGCATACGCCCGTGGAACGGGAAAGATAGATGGAAAAGATTTCAAGGTATCCAATGGGTTGTTTGGCATATAATAACATATTTTATTAAATTTGTATTAAATAAACTGTATGCATGCTCACACGCACGCGCGTGTGCGTGAGTGTATATGTGTATGTGTGCCTGACGGCATGCATATATCTAGGTGCACTGACAGCTAAAAGATAAGTACGCAAACTGATAAACTAAATACAAATTAAATCTCAAATCATTGTTATTTCCTTGTCCATTTACCGAAAGTAACTCTAAATTTGTATGATTACAAACTGACTGAGAAACGTTACCTCATAACTCGTAATGGCTGATTATTTTACAGGTAAACAGGGATGAGCTTCGCTATCACCAGAATTATTGGATTACGTCCCTCGTTAAAAGTTGTTTCGGTAAATTCTTTGAGACAGTCATCATTGTTGTGGTTACCATGGCAACAAGTAAGCTTTATGTCTTTAGGAATTTAAAAAAATGTCAGCAAGGATTTGAGTTAGTAGGACATTTACACATATATTTATCTGTCCCACTGTTTGTGATATATATATATATATATATATATATATATATATATATATATATATATATATATAAAATACAAAAACCGGGGCATTTACCCATTTCAGCCATTATTCTGATCTTATTATAATCCATTGGCTCGATACGGCATCCCACCATTTGTAACCGTGTACTCCGGCACTAATTATGCTCACCTTTTGTCGAAGGTAACAACGACGTAACCGAATGTATCCTACCCGCACCTAGGAAAGCGGCGCAAAGGTGAATAACTGGACACCACACATATAGAGGTACTTACTTGGCCGGTGATGGGGGCCGGTGATAGGGAATGCCTCCAGGGACACAAACAACCCATTCTGCACCGACACCCGACCAAAGCAGCAACGCCCCCAACCGTTCCTCCCACCCGTCTTCGAAGGATCCTCCACTAAAGGGCATGGTAGATAAAAAACGGTAACCTGGCTTGAAAGACAGCCTTCATCAAAGGACATTGAAGACGAGCCTTCTCGAATTAATAATATTATCAATATTACTGCCTCGAGTAATTCCCGGGCAAAATGTCACGCGCTTCTTACAATTCTGCCGATTAACTGCTCAGGGAAAGTTGTCTGCAAAGTGCTGCAATAATCGCAAAATGCTGCAAAACGACTGCGCCTTTTCATCTTTAGCTTCCCAGCTATAGAAGGGAGAAGATAGACTTTTAAAACGTATCGTGGGAACTTCTTAAGATGGAAGGGGTTCGTGCAGCTTACTAGAACATAGGTACGACCGGTAGTATCATTACCTTGTGATTTCATAAAATAGAAAAACCTTTCTCCTAAACGCGCGTGCACATGCATGCACACGCATGCACACATATCCACACAGGCAAAGGCATAGACAAATTCCCTTTGCTGTGTTAAATTCTCGGATGAATATTGCTCATGTTGTTTTAAGGATCTTCGAGTTTTCCATCTATCACTGATAAAACCAACAAACAAACAAATATACATACATACGCACACAAACGCGCTCACAAGCACACAAATGCGCGCGCGCGCACACACACACGCACACATATATATATATTCAGCTGGTTCTGGTAGATGCCTAATTCACATACAGAACCAGCAAGGCGCACTCCCCGAAATGCCACACGTGCACACTTCCGCTTCCCACCGCCAAATTTCCGTGACGCCACTTCCGCTTCGGCACATTTTCGCAGCTCTCGGTTGGTGATTGGTCGAAATTATTTCCCTTAATTGCCGCGTTTCTGCCATCTTCGACCAGTTCCGCAGCTAGTTCGGGTTCCTTTGTGACGCGATAAGGTTCGTTCGTGACGCGTCGATGACTGACTAAGAAGCTCTGACCTCAATATCTTTTTCTGGTGTCGTCTGCTTAATTGATCGTCGGAGGCGCGAACGAGTGAGTGAGTCAACGGAAATAGCGTCGACATTTCTCTACGGCGCTTAGCAGACGACATTAGACGATCAGGATTATGGGAACGCTTGAAGTTGTCCTAGCTATTGGAAGATAATCCCAGGTTGTCCCCCAGCGAAGAAGACCATCAGAAACACGTTTATTCCGATTCCCTACTGTCAGCGGTGACGTAAACAGTATTCACCACTTTAACAAAATTCGGCCAGCTACAAGAAGTCATTCATCATCACCATCATCATTGTCATCAGCAGCAGCATCTCATCGTCAATATGATCCTCTAAGAGGAAGGTTCTGTTTTGTAGAATCTTTGGTTGAAACACCATTATCTCAGTATTATATTGCTGCCTTTTTATTTCCAGATGACGAACTGTTGATGACTTCCGTATAGCAGACGGCAGCTCGCCGAAAGGTAAGATCATCAATATTATCTTTATTATTGCTAATATTGCTATTATTAATAAATATAATACGTCACGGAGAATGCTACCAGCTGATGATTCGTCTCGATAGACGTCGATCGCGATGTTATATCACGATGAGTTGATTGAGTTCGGTTGAGTTGTTTGACCTTGGTCCTCCTCACACCTGCAACGCACTACCGAGGTGCGTCTCGCTCAGTAAATACATCCCATAAACACAGTCTTGACCTGGATGCGAACCCAAAACCCGGTCATAAGCGGTCCATTGCTCTAATATCTGAGCCCACTGAACGCCCTAAGTTGCGTCAGGTGGGTTATGTAATAAGTGTATATATTATGCCACATTGAAGGAAAGGCGAGTTCGTGCTCGATTCAGTTATTTTCGCCACATTTCATATTCGCCTTGGGGAACCATCGGCCTAAGTTAGTTTCGTACTCGTTCGATAGCGACGTCTTATTATATGTAGAATGTGATGTTATTTTGTGATGTTTGTTTTGTCGGAAAATAGATTGGTCTTTTTCCGTTCGTTAGAAACAGTCACCTATAAATAATAAAACTCCGACCTATTATATTGGAAGTGAGCTCCGGTGGCCTAGCGGTTAAGCACCCGGCACTTGGTGCCAACGGTCGCAGGTTCGAACCCCGTAAGAGGTCGAAACCTTTCCAGGGATTAATTTCTCGGCTCACTACATCGTGGGTGGCTGACCACGTTAAATGGCGCTGCCGTATCCACTGAATTATTTAAAATAAAGGGGGACGTTAAAAACCCCATAAGTATGTAAAACACTCTGGCAGTGACCACCCTCAGGGTATTTCGGCTCCATCTTTCCGTACTGCTCCCCTGTGAGCGGTGGGGGAGGAGGTTTCTCAACCACTCCAACATAGAGGCTGTGCTGATTAAGCGACAGCCTGGGGATTCTCCCCGAACAACCAAACCAAACCAAACCAACCTATTATATTGGAATGATATTATTCCTTTTTTTTTCATTCTATGTGTAGTCGTAAGCTCTTATTACAGCGCCATTTAACTTACTGGAGCGAATAATGTTGTAATATTTGATCAGTCGATTTATGATTTAGAAGCCAGAATTTAATTTGCTGGAATCCTATATTTTGACCAAATTGTAATCCTTGTAAGAATGTATTATTATCATAAATAGTCAATATCTGCTGGTGTGTGTGTGTGTGTGTTTGTGTGTTTGTGTGTGTGTGTTTTTGTGTGTGTGTGTGTGTGTGTGTATGTGTGTTTGTGTGTGTGTATGTGTGTGTTAATTGGGACTGGGCCTTCTGACAATATTCGTCATCTGTCTCAATAACATCATTTGTTTATGAATGACATACTTTCCATGCAAACAAGGTCAAAGGTCCGCATTTTGCAGACGAATAACAACGTAGAATTATTAGTCATTTAGCGAGAATTGGCTTACTTAGTGCTGTTGAAAACAAAAGGGAATAATCCATAAGTCCCACTGAGAATGTAGGCTATATTATCTGTGAGAGTAGTCATTGTGATATCCGTAATATTTGTGTGTGTGGTGGGGGGAGCACAATATATTAACAGACAAGCTAACCATAAGACAACTTGATTGACATACGGAGAGACAGACAAGGACGCATGCATTCACGCACGCACGCGCGCCCACCTTATATATATATATATATATATATATATATATATAATTTTATAGGGTTTCAAATAATTACTGATTTGTTATTACAACTTGCACAAATTATTATGAAATAAACTCGCACAATATTTAATCATTACTAAATTGTATTTGGACACAAATGAGAAACTGAGATTGAGAGAGGGGTGGTATAAGGGGAGAAATAGACAGAAAGAGGGACCGAAGAGGTGAGATAAAGAGGGAAGGAGGGAAAGGGATAGGTTGTGAGAGAGCTAGAGATTGAGAGACTGGAGTGGGGGGGGGGCACGACAAGAAAGAGGGGATGATTGAGAGAGGGTGGGGAGAGAGAGGTGGGCGAGATGAGAGTAGGGCGAGAGAGATGGAGAGGGGGGATGGTGATAGAGAGAGAACGACAGAGTGAGAAAAGGGATAAGGTAGAGAGAGAAAGAGAAGGGGGGATGGAATACAGGGGATAGAAAAGAGAGGGGGATGGGGGGATGGAAATTAACGAAAGAATCGGGGACAGGCAGATACATTTTTAAAGGACATCGAACAGAAATAGAAAAGCAACTAACGACATGGTAACGTTGTGTCAACAAGATACTATAATGTCAAACACAGATATTCCGAGTCTTAAGATAATTCTTTCTCTTCTGGACAATTTTCCACCCCCTCTCCCCCCCCACCTCCCCCCACCACCCCCGTTCTGGTAATAGAATATTAAATTGACATCAGCAAACGGCATAAGCCATCTAAATATTGACACAAATCAACCTCAATAGCATCACTGAACCTGGAAATTAAAATTACTCCGACTTCGAAGGATAGCGTCTTATTTCGATGAACTGCCATTGATGAGCTTGATGAGTAGACACTGACGTGAGGGATGTGTCATCAATCAAATTTGACAAGTTTATTATTTAGTTACTCGGGGAGTTAGTCAACCTATGGTGGCCGGTGCAGAGCAAATCATAACCAGAAATTATTTCTAAATATTAGTTTTTCTGCTCGATTGTATTATTTTGAAGGCATTTACTGGAGAACCTAACCCGTTCTGCCGTCGGGATATCAGTTGGGAGTGACACCCCCGAGTCTTAGGTAGTAAACTTGGTATATTATCGGGGAATTCGATGCCAGGTTTGTGTTTATATTCATAATATGGATTAGAATGCTGCGTCGAGTTTGATGATGTTTATTTTAGAAGAGTTTGCCCCAACTTCGAATGAGCGCGCTCTCTCTCTCTCTCTCTCTCTCTGTGTGTGTGTGTATACATACATTCATTTGTACACACACACACACACAAGCACACACACACACACACACATATATATATATATATATCGAAATTAACTCATTCACCCGAGGCGAGTAAAAATTCATATTATTAGTAACTTTTAAATTTGTTAAAATAACGAAGCGTCTCCAATATTTATTAACAGACAATGGGTTGTGCAAGTTGAGGTAACAAGGGGGCCACAGTACGAACAAGTTGTATCATCATTGTCATCACACGAAATTCCGTACTTTTTCCGGGTTTTTTTCTCTCAACAAATTCATACCGAAACATCAATCGACCCAAACTTATATCCCTCCAGATTTCAGCAATTAAAACCAGATTCTCTTTTGGGATCAGCTACCAATGACTTGTAGTTTCTTCTCTTCAAAATAAGCATTTAAGTAAATTCATAACATTACAGAACCATTGAAGTTCACACATTATGTAATACACTTTATATATGTGAAACTTCATTTGGCGTTGTCAGGATTAGTGAATTACGCTCGGGACTAGGATATTGTCTAATCATTCTGTCCTGTGGACCAATAATTCATTCAAATTACCTTCTAACCACACACACACAAATACACACACACACACACACACACACATATATATATATATATATCAATTGATGATGATGATGATGATGATGATCACGGCGTAATGATTCTAATAACCTTTTATGCACGATGTTGGTGATTAGAATACAGAACATCAAATACAGGTGTGATAATGAATCACGGTGATATATCCTGTGGGTGTATATACTTTGGTCCAACACATACCAGCCTTGACCTTTAAACAGAAGACGA
>JAODUP010000113.1:12500-45000 GCA_025642065.1 Paralvinella palmiformis | reverse complement strand
AAATATAAGATTCGATTTCACAACCTGTAGATTTGTTGCACAGCGTACTACTCGTTGAACCACGGGAACACCTTAACAATGGACTCTCGGTATATCAATTTGGCCGAAGCGAATCACAATTTGTTACGAATAGTGTTTGATGTCGAAGCATCTTTTTAATATATACTCCCGAGGTTTCGATGGAAATCAAGATATACTATTAGGAGCGTTCGTCGAGTTTTTGTTGTTTACTAGTAAATGAGCCCCTTAAGGCGATATATAAGTAAAAAGAAGCATGAACAACACCCCCTCTCCCTCTCTCCACCCCTCTCACACACATACACACACACACACACACACACACACGCCCGCGCGCGCGCTATCCCCCTCTCTCTCTCTCTCTCTCTCTCTCTATATATATATATATATATATATATATATATATATATATATATATAATCTCTCTCTCGGTTTCTTCTCTGTTCCGTAAAGCCATCTTGTCTGATACTTTACTATCAAAATATGGCTGCCATCGGCTGATGACAATATTGGAATGCTAGCTCTGTGTTTCAAGGCAAATTGGGGGCGGGGGAGGGAGTAAGCTTCGTTCGGTATATTTGAATCTAAGTTTTCCTTAGTATGTACAATAGGCAGTAGCGGAGTGGCCTCAGGGGATATTCAAGTCCCATCGACCTTCTGCAACTGTACAATCCAGAAAATATGATATTTGAAATATTGTAAATATCGCCTATTAAGGTTTTAGACTTTGAAGGCCGATCTTTAATATCATCATTAAGGCTTCCAAAGGATACGGCATAAGGCTGTGTTTTGGACGCTCCGTGTTTCCATAATTAAATCAGGTCAGATGTCAGGTACAGGTGCGTCCTTAAGACGCTCTTATGGTAAGCCGGAAGCTTTGTCCCGTGACACCGGGAGGGGTCAAAATAAAGGACGTTCTAGCGTGTATATGTCATCGCGTCCTTTATCAAGTAGATGGTTTATGACGTCAGTCGCTGTTATTTAGCTTTCTGGGTGGCTTAGGTTTCGAATTGTTACACTTGCTGGTTTATTTATCTATTTCTTTGTATGTGCATGTGTCTTACACCCCTACCTCTCTCTCTCTCTCTCTCTCTCTCTCTATATATATATATATATATATATATATATATATATATCCGTGTCTGTTATAATACAAATAGGAAATATTATTAGTTATTGAACACACACGTAACAACCTCTCCCAGATACTCGTATCCCTACGAACTATTGTGAAGTAAAATTTGACACGTTGAAGCCATTCTAATTCTTATCACCAATCGCCAGCTCTGCTTATTCCGTTGAATGAACATCAAAATTAGCCCCCGTCATTATGCCAGGAGTAATATTTCCAAACTTTGGTCGACCAGAAGCGGACACGCGGCGCAGCTCCCGGGTACGATCTTACGCTAATTTCCGCCAATCAGCGAGCGGCTTTGTCACATTCTGCCGCGCCGGTCCGAGCGCGGTCACGTGACTGCACTTCGCGTCGTCTGCCGCCGCCGGTTCGGCCTGAGAAAATGGCCGCCTTAAACTGGCCTCATTACGGCCGCATTAGGGCGGGGATTGGCCGAAATGGCACCGACGGTAATGTGGATTTAGCTGAATAATTACCGACGCTTCAGCACCGGGCTCGTTCGCCTCGCTCGCCGCATAATGGCCAGGTCAGAGGTCGCCCATACCGGAAGCCATTAACAAGATGGCGACGGGCCTGCGATGGCTTAATCCGAAAATGCGCCAATATCTCGCTTTATTCTCTGGTTATGGCTCGATAATGACACCGAGATTTCGCCCAGACTATTCTATACCTGATGTCCCACTGTCTCGCGCTGTGATGGAAAGCCCTGCCTCCGCATTCGACGAGCCCGTAATAGATAATTTTGCACCCGGCGACCTCCGCCCAACGGCTTGTTGACGCGTTCGGCGATTAATGCGCACGTTCCTAGAATGGTGTACTTCCGCCAGAAGAAGTAGATCAAACAAGGCCCATATCATTAGCACTGTGTATTATCGGGAACGATCGGTGTTAACGAGGCGCTTATACCGATCCCGACCAGTTTCGACGCACCGATATCCTATTCGAGGATTACTGATTTATTTACATTTATTCATCAAAGGGATTAGACGCCGCTGCCGACAACAAACGCTCCGGACACGTAGGTTCCGGATCCAATCGCTAGTAGCATCTCTTTATTCAGGATCGGCACCAAGATGTTGTATGCGGTCGTTAAAGATGTATACATCCTAAAGCTGTAAATCTGGGTATTTTACGTTCTATCCCTTGTCATATGTTATTATTTTGTTGTTGTTGTTGTTGTTGTTGTTGTTGTTGTTGTTGCGAAGGTTTTCTTTCGTTGTTATTTGTATTGCTGTTGAAGTGATTGTTGTTAATTGATAGATATCAGTGAGAGATGATGATTGATGTTTTACGGCCACTTTTGTCCATATGGTAGGCTAAATGGGCCGACCGACTTCCAAAGATAATGAAGCGAAGTCAAAGATGAAACACCCTTCAAATATGCGGAAATTCGAACAAGGGTGGTTGTGATCTGTGATCCAACACGCTACCGTTGGACCACGGAGGCGCCCCTATCAGTGAAAATAGTAGTAGTAGTAGTAGTATATGTGTTTATAAGTTGCTGTGTTACGGTCACTTTTGGGTGGATGTTTGGTTAAATGGGCAATGAGGCGAAGTGAAAGATGAAACACCCTTCTGACATAGCCCAGCCGGGGTTTGAACTCAGGTGCTATAGATCTCTGGCCAACAGCGCACCAGTTAGGCCATGGAGGAGCCCGTAGTAGTAGTAGTGGTAGTGGTAGTTGTTGTTGTTCTCGCCGTCACCGTTATTGCTGCCATAACAGTAGCAGCAGCCCTGATAGTAGTATCAACAGTAATATTATATATATATATAACAGCACTAATAATAGTAAAATTAGTAGTCATATAATTAGCAATAGTATTAGTGGTAGTATCAGTAGTAGTTGTTGTAGTAGTTGTTGTTGTTGTTGCAACAGTGGTAATATATTTAGTTGCAATAGCCGTATCAAGTAGTAATAATAGTACTAGCAGCAACAACAGTAGTAATAAACGTAAATCATAGAGCAGTCACAGCAGCAGTAGTAACAGTACAAATTATAGTAGCAGTAGTAGTAGTAGTAGTAGTAATGTTGATTTGAGTATTGTTGTTTAGCTTCCCAATGGTCATACCTGGGATATACTATGGAGGAGTGTCTCATAAAGGAAACACATCCCACAAATACAGCTGTGGGCCGGAACCGAACTCACAACCTGGAGCTCTAACACCTGTGCCATTGGAATGTTACAGTAACAGTAGTTGGATTAGTAGTAGATGTAGTATTACCATATGTAGTAGTTAGAGTAGCAGAAACAGTAGTTATAATCGTAAGTGTAGCACTAGTAGTAACAGCAAGAATAATAGCAGTAACCGTAGCAGTAGTAGTAATGGTGAGGAGAGTAGTAGTAGAAGTAGTAGTAGTAGTAGTAGTAGTAGCTAGTAAAGTAGTAGTAGTAGTAGCTATGGTAAAGTAGTAGTAGTAGTAGCTATGGTAATAGTAGTAGTAGTAGTAGTAGTAGCTATGGTAATATAGTAGTAGTAGTAGTAGCTATGGTAATAGTAGTAGTAGTAGTTAGCTATGGTAATAGTAGTAGTAGTAGTAGTAGTAGCTATGGTAATAGTAGTAGTAGTAGTAGTAGTAGCTATGGTAATAGTAGTAGTAGTAGTAGTAGCTATGGTAATAGTAGTTAGTAGTAGTAGTAGTAGTAGCTATGGTAATAGTAGTAGTAGTAGTAGTAGTAGCTATGGTAATAGTAGTAGTAGTAGTAGTAGCTATGGTAAGGGCTGTTGTCTCACGAGTGGTAATACTAAGTATACTGTTAGCGGCATACAATATCAGTAATGGTATGAGTATTTGTAGTACCAACAGTAAGATTAGCAGTACTAAATAGTACTGGTATTAATATTGCAAGGACTATTCACGTTCCTGTATTCTTGCCGTATATCACAATGTTGTATTATATATCACAACGTTATAGTGTATATCACAATGCTGTACTGTATATCACAATGCTGTACTGTATATCACAATGCTGTACTGTATATCACAATGCTGTACGTGTATATCACAGTGCTGTAGGGTTGTTTGTATTTATTTCAGTTTAACGAAAACTGGACAATAAATACTGGTCCTATGTTAGGGTCTTTAGGATCGAAAGGGAGAAACAAATATATAACAAACATGATATATGTATGTATATACGTGTATATATATATATATATATATATATATATATATATGTGTGTAGTAGTATGTATATATATATATATATATATATATATATATATATATATATATATATATATATAGTATGTATGTATGTATGTATGTATGTATGTATGTATGGACAGATGGATGGATGGGTGGATGAGTAAATAAGTATGAGTACAAGGACAACGCTGCCCTTGACCAAGTTGTGCAATAACATATATTTGGAAATGGGGGCATGGCAAAGGTTATATAAAGAAATGAGATAATTCATAACATGTTAACCTTGATCATCATAAATAGGTAAAGATAAATTAGCGAGTACAGAGACAACATACAGACAGAGAAACACCAAATAGATAAAGCCCATATATATATATATATATATATATATATATATATATATATATATATATATATATATATATATAAGAGAGAGAGAGAGAGAGAGAGAGAGAGAGAGAAGGAGAGATAATTTATCATTATTTAATAGCTAAAATACAATGTAATTACGTCCACTTCATTCCCATCAGATAATAAAAAAAGGTAAAGAAACTCGATCAATCCATTGTGTTTATGAGTAAATGGCCAAAACCACGGTGCTTTGTAAACAGCAGAAGATCTTCGTCAGTCAAAATGGCACTTTCCAATCCATTAACTAGTAATAAAAATGGGAAGAGTTTAGTTTTCTGTTGGCTTATAAGCCATCGACACCTGAGTCTGGTATGGAGTGGACTTCGTATTTTGAGTTAAAATTAGCTGGTGTTCTTAAGATAACCCGTCAATATCTCCATTTCCTATCTAACGAGAAGCGTTCCTTTTGTCCAGTTGTTTCTAATATAATCGGCTTTTAGGAAGCTCTGGTATATTTGGGGCCCTTGGAATGGACATCGCGCGCTGACTATGTACACGGCTGAGTCAAGTCTGGAAGTAGATTTTCGGCTTCTTGTGTCATAGTTGAGGATTAATCTTCGGCTTGAAGAACTTTTCGGCGATATTTATTCACTGCCGGTCTCTGTACAGAACGGTATGCATTGATACTTTCTATTAATTATCACGCTGTAATATATTATCGGATATTATTATTCGGAGTAAATTGCTCTCATTTTTCTGTATGGGAATTAGTGACTTCGGTGGGCGAAAATAAAGAACTTCGTTTCTTTTTATAATCTTGTGCGTGAATGTCTACCTAGTTCAATACACTTCAAATCAATGCAATAAAACACACACGAAGACGCAGCCGTCTATCGTATAAACCAGGTCCACTTACATGGGCGTACAAACACTAGTACTGACTGCTACTACTACTACTAATATTACTTACTACTACTATTTAGTATAAATTGTATTTATTTTGTGTCGTGGCTACGTTATTAGACAGTATTAAGATATAAAGCTAAGGAATTTAATAAAGTTGAAGATGAAACACCCTCAGACCTATCTCAGTATTTGAATGGAGATCTTAGATATATGTTGTTAATCGTATCAGCCTACAATAGCATCCTTATAATAATAATAATAATTATTATTATTATTATTATTAAATTAGTAGTAGTTTTATTATTATTATTAGCAGTAGTAGTAGTAGTAATGTTACCAACGTTACTCACCACTACCACTACATCTTCAAAAACAACAACTTCTATTGTTGCTCTTGCAACTACTACTACTATCATTACTGCTACCACCACTACTACTAGTAATACTAACATTACTACTACTACCACTACTACTACTACTACGACATATATACAATAACAAGTTGTTATTAATACATAACCAACCATTTTAAGCATAACGTATTGTATCACTTATCATGCATTTTATTAGCATATTATATTGTATTACTTATTATTATTATTATTATTATTATTATTATTATTGATGTAGGTAATGGTGATGGTAGTGTTACTGTTGTTGCTATTGGTAATTCTACTTGTAATGCGGCGATATAATGTATATGGTGCTCATACCTGAAGGAGAGTGATGAACCACATGCTTTGACCTAAATGTTTCGCTGTTGAGATGCGTCATACAATAACCACGTGACCAAGAAACACCGATCCTCGAATTACTTAACTCGCAGAGAAATAAATATAATTCTAATTTAGCCATGAAAAGTATAATAATAGACCGCACAAACACCAACAGTAATAAATCCTTCCAATAACAAATAACAATCATTATTATAGTAAGTTGGCTGTGGCAGATGGTGTTATGGGAAGTTACCTGCGGCAGGTGATCGGTAACAAATGTTATACCCAGGTTTAGCAAGTGGTATATGTCAGCCAATCAGATAATTTATTGTCAACCAACCTCTCGGTGACCTTTCCTTGTCATGTTCAGCTTAATTATTGGGTCAGCTGGTGACCTAGATTAGAGCACTCTGACCTTTGCTGTCATTGTTACTGATCTGTTATGACATATGTTAAAAGTTGCACCCCCCCTCCCCGTGTCCCTTTAAACCTTTCAACCGTTTCCCAATTAATTACAGTGGCATTTCCATACCTGAACTAATTGCTGAATTGTTGTTTTCATATCATAGGAGGTAAAGAATATTTTCGCGTCATCTTCATCATCATCATCATCATCAACATCAACAACAACAACAACAACAACAAGTTTCTTAATTAGAAGACTATTGTAGTCCCGCCAACAAAGATATATTGAACCGGAAGTGGAAAAACGTATCGAAACTGTTGCAACGGCGTGTTCTGATACGGCGTGCGGAGTTTATTTACTTTGTCGCCAAATTCTGATCCCGATCAGCCTAAAACCGGACTCCGGCCGTATTTTGGTTACGCCCAAGAAAACAAACACGCATCTCCGGTGAGTAATCCACCCCCTTTGTGATATGGGCACCTGATGGCGAGCACGACCAATAGACACAGGTATTTAATCTGCTCCGGTATGTAGCAGGGAAGCGCCTTCCGTCCAGGCCAGCTTCCGACGATGCGGTGCTGGGCTCATCTGGCCAGCGGCAACACTTGCTTCCCGTTCGAATAACAACCGGAAACCACCAGCCGGGCAAAACTGCGGCGATCAGATAGAATGACTGTTTGCGCTGAAACTGGGCGATAAATAGGGTTTCAAAGATCGGTCAACATATAGGCGTCCGTCGGGTAACGTGGTCTTTGATACGATACACCTATTGGCAGATGGCACGCACGTGTACAGGCACGAGCATCGGCGAATAAACATCAGAGAGGTAGATTACGGTAGTTGTTTTGATAATGTCGATACTGTTTCTTCTGCTGAGGAATGTTATTTATCTCCGTCTTAATTTGCCTGTGCGAAACAAATTTGCACACACGCGCGCGTGCACGCGGACACGCACTGCATCAAACTGCGTTCTGCGAGCCATGATTTCACAATAATTATTGCACTTATCTTTTTAAGCCATTACGGTGGAGTAATTCCCTGAGCAGTTCCTTCCTGTTATCCGCTTCCGATCTAGGACAGCATTGTCGGTCCGGGCAAGAATTAACTGGGCATTATGTCTTTAACTAAACGCGTTGCCATAGTAACCAATCTGTTGTTTTTTGTTGTTGTTGGTGGTGTCGGTGATCATGGTTGTCGCGAATCGTGCACCTTTGGCGTGTCCAAATCTAACCCAATTTACGCCAACGTAATATTAAATAGCGAATCAACAGCTAAGATGTTACGCCATTAGAAGACCCGAACCAATGAAAGGCCATTGCTTTCATTCGCTTCCGTGGTCTAGTTGGTAGCGCGTTGGACCACAGGTCGCTCGCTACCAGCTAACTTCGCTTCATTACCTTTGGGGGTCGCTCGGTCCATTTAGCCTACCGTGTGCACAAAAGTGGCCGTAAAACATCAATCATCATCATCATTCGGTTAAGGGCTGCCATTATTTGGTCAAGACAACATTCACCTTAAGCAAACTTGCGACATATAGGCACGATGATGAACGGCTAAATAAGACAGATGTTTATTTCTCTCCCCGTCGAACGATTAGAGCTTAATAAATAATAGCCCCATTACCTAATAAAAAATTCTTATTTTCATTTTCTGATTAGCTAAGTGTTAAAAAAAACGAAACTAGGTGACACGACTCGTCGAGCCGAACGCTTCGTTCTTACTTCTATCGTTCGTTACGTATCCCGACGTCTGATCTCGGCCACCGGAAATCAAACCAGCTGATCCAGTCGCTCGTTACATAAAACTCTGGGGCGAATTTGTTGACGGTCAACAAAACTATTAGCGCCTGCTGGCGGAAAACATTCTAAAGCCCGACGGCTGGACGGTAACTTCGATGAATAGACCTTTTTGTTAACCTTTCGCCAACTTCTCCGAGGGAGACAATGTAGTGTGGCCGACATTATTTGATGTTATTGTCTATTTGTGTCTGTGTGCTAACATGGATATCACAGAGAGATGATCCCGGTAATGTGTCTTCTCTGTCGTGCTTAGTTATTGGAAGGATCGGGTGGGGAGGGGGGTGGAGGTGCGGAGGGGGAGTAGATGTAATGATGATGTGGCTAGGATGAAGTACATGCTCTTTGTTGTAAGTACGTCATATCGTAATTACCTGTTGAAAAATGGCAAAAAGGCAGCTTCATTCCAATTAGCGCTTATATATAAGGGCTTATGCAATTTGCAGCGAAGAGACAAATAAACTTGTGTATTCACGTACGCACGCACGCAAGCATCCACCCACCCAAAAACACCCACACACGCCCCCCATATATATATATATATATATATATATATGTGTGTGTGTGTGTGTGTGTGTGTGTGTGTGTGTGTATGTGTGTGTGTGTGTGTGTGTGTGTGTGTGTGTGTGTGTTTGTGTACCCACACCGATTCAACATTATGTAAGATTTTACCTTATACCCTTCTTTATTTACATACCAACCGAACTCTCAGGTTTTGTTTCTAAATATCACACGAGATAACACCAGTGTAAACAAGCGATCTTCCTGCCTACACATTTCACGACTACGTGACGTAACCTGGGAAAGATTCTAACCGGATATCCAAATATTCTCTACATGCTTTGATAAACACATCAAGGAAGCACAGAACATGACCTGGGAAAGATTTCAAGCAGACATCGAGACAGTCGCGAATGGGCAGTATCTAAATTAATAGATTTCCATGGGGGTTGCATAATGCTGCTATTTTAATTGAATAACTGATGTTGCAGTATGCGTTGTGGGCGAAATCAATATTCAGTCATTTTATTATGTTGATATAATAAGGCGGCATTACTTCAGTGCGACACTATTCATGACACATGGCTATGAGATAACGATTATTAATCTGCCAGAATCTGAATACCAATCCATGATGGTTGGAACAAAACGCATGGTAAAAGTCTGACCGATGCTGGTTTGCTATTCAACAAAATCTGTCTTTCCTGTATTCAACCTAGACAAAGAAGCTGAGCACATCGGAGCGTAGAAAAGTATTCAATGAATTATGTTCCATGTAAAATTAAGACAGTGTTTGACTATATCTTCATATACCCGAATATCATAATTTATGTTTAATGTTAACACTAATTAGTATGATGTTCTATATAGGACCTAGGTTTCCCCCGTTGCACTATAGCAGCCAGTTAGTACTGGGGTAGAAGACCACTTTGTCGTTAGCAATAATTAAAATCCTAACACGAAATAATGTCTTCCTCCACAAAGCCGCCACCACCACAACATCATCGGCCTTACAGCACCCATTAGCTTGCTCTTCTTTCAAGGACATTCTAGTCCCGCAAAAAAGGACACTCGTGTAGTGAGATTTGTTCGCCGAATTAATTAGTTTTCTATTTAAGCGCTCATGAATATTTCTGCGCTCGCGGCTAGCCGACTAAAACTGGAATTAATTCACTTTCGCAATAAACACGATTTAACTGAGTGCCGCTAAATGGATGCCGCCCGATGGCAGCACCGTCGCTGATACGCTCACTCTCTTAATAGACCCAGATCACCTGTAGGAAATAATCAACTCATTAGCAATTTAAATTAGACATTATGACATCGACGGAAGTCGGCAGTTTAGTCGATGGACACGTCCGCAAACAATGGACAATCGGTCGGGGGCGGAGGGGGGGGCGCGATCGTCAAAACGGCGATCGAAACCCTAACAGCAGTTTCCATTATCAACGCCTATGTCGGTCTGGAAACGTGTAAAGGAAAGACTGAATGGTGTTTGATGATGTTTGAGGCGAAGAAGAGGGGATAATTAATCAGTCAGAACTAATGGTTATGTACGTTTTTAATGTTCTGGATAAAACTGAGGTCTAGTTTCGGTTTCTATTTATACTTAGCCCTGTTAATTAATTACTTTATGCATTTATTACTTAATATTTGATATCTTAAGTCAGAAATCGTTAACTTTACAGTATCCCATTTAACCTGATCATAGATCTATAAGTGGTTTGACGTCATGATTATGGTTCGTAACAGAAACCAAAACTAACTTCGATAATTCCAAGAGGAACATTTGACAAAGAAAGCACTAAAAATGCGTCTTATTTAGGTCAAATTCATCTTTAGCATCTAATATTTGACTAATGATCCGAAATGAAAGAACACCTTTCTCTAAAGTAGCAAATAAAAAATATCTGGGTTAGATTTGACTAGTGTTTAGAGAGAGAGGGAGCGAGAGAGAGAGAGAGAGAGAGAGAGAAGGCTAGAGAGGGGGGGCAGAGAGACACACACACACACAGAGAGAGAGAGAGAGAGAGAGAGAGAGAGAGACAAGGCTAGAGAAAGGGCGTGAGAGAGAGAGAAAGAGAGAGAGATAAGGCGAGAGATAGAGATAGAGAGACGGCTAGAGAGAGAGAGAGAGAGAGAGAGAGAGGGTAAGGGTGAGATGGGGGAGGGAAGTAGGAGAGAGGGGGTGAGAGAGAGAGGTAGAGGGAGAGAGAGAGAGGCGCATGAAACTACAAAAAATAAACAAAGCATTTATCCTGTGTGTTTTTTTTTCTCTCGAGGTTTTATTCGATGACGTCATGACACCGATTGCATGAAGTACGTTGTTTTTATTATTCGATGAGGCACGTGATTCGAACGATCTATGACGCTGATTTGTTTATCGCCGACATGATGACGCGACGAAGATGCGCACGTAGATTATGGATACAGAATATCTAACGACGGTGTCATCTCATTATCTAATTAATTATCGCTTGGCATGTGCCAAGTGATTTTTGGGCCATTGCTCGTTGTCGGTATAAGTGACGCCATCAGATATTTCCTACAGTTAAAGTACGAAATGATATTACTTGGCGTAATTGCGTCACCCGGCGTTACACGCGAAACGTGCCCGTGTGACGTCAAAAAAGTGTCGATATTGGAGAATGTTTTTTAGCGTCATCGAGCAAGAAATCTGACATCAAGTGAATACTAAAGTGTGTTTTGTGTTTGTAGGTTCTTGTTTGATTAGTAGCTTATTTTATTTCCATATTTGGTTCCTCGTTTGCTTATTTATTTACTTGGTTAGGTAGCTGGTTCCTTGTTAGTTGGCTTGGTTTAAATAATTGGTTCCTTATTTGCTTGTATGTCTGTCTGCCAACTACTTTGTGTAGTAGCTTGCCTACTTAAGTTCGTGAAAATGTGTGTGTGTGTGTGTGTGTGTGTGTATTTGTGTTTATAAATAGATTAATCAATGGATATATGGATAAAAGCAAATTCAGAAAGAAGGGAATATTAAGACAAGATCAAACGCAGAATAAAGAAGGTAAATGGCAGAAAACCTAAAGTCATTTCCTGGTAACTGACCTCGACAATACCGCAACCTCCTAAAGTCATTGATATTAACTTCAACTATCTCATTTCTACTCAATCTTGAGGTAAAACTGCAAGCCACATTCCCAATGATAATTAATTAACAGCCACTGCAATGCCATAAGTCATGTTTACAAAAACATAAAATAGCTATTGAATACTAAGCTTGATACACAAGCTGTATCTTCCATTCAGAGTATGGTCAACTTCTGCAGATCGGAAAGTAAGGTGATAAGGCTTCACATTAAAAGAACGTCATCTTCTTTGAGCTTACCGGATGTGGCAAAACATCCGTGTGTTTTATCTGTACTCCTCATCCCTTGTCGAGGTTAACCCTACTGCCACCTGGTAAGCAGATCGGTAACTAGTATGTGTGTGCGTGCGTGCGTGCGTGCGTGCGTATATTTTGGGGGCCAGTAAAATAAACCTGTTCAGTCGACGTGGAACAGGATTCAATTGTGTACATGACATGTTCTGGACTGGGAGTAGAGTGTATAGGACATATATCTCTCTGTTTTCTCTTTCTATCTCTCTCTCTCTCTCTTAATTATCTATTCTCCTTTCTCTCTCTCTCTCTCTCTCTCTCTCTATATATATATATATATATATATATATATATATATATATATATTATCTATATATATATATATATATATATATATATATATACTATATGTATATATATATATATATATATATATATATATATATATCTTCAAATGTGTATGCTGGGGTGTCTGTCTGTCTATCTCTCTGTCTGTCTGTCTGTCTGTCTGTCTGTCTGCCTACTTACATGTCTCTTTTTATGCCTGTTTCTCTAACTGTATATACTTAGCATTTATGTGTCTTAGCATGCGAACGTGCGCATACACATACGTTTTATATCTCTGTTTATCCATGCATGGGTACATGCATTACATCAATCTGTTACTGGATGAAAGTAGATGATCCCTCGCTTGAAAAAGCTGCCAGTGTCACGAAGAATCATACCACCTGGCACTGAGTAAATACCTAAACACATCACAAACATAAATATATACTGATAGAGTGTGAACAGCTGTCTCCATGTCTTTTATTACCACACATTCTTGGTCCATCAGTGTCACAATGTGTCAGCCCGGTCCACATACATACCTTTGCCCAACTTTAGAGAACTCTTCCATTATCAATAACAATGCCACGTCCTGTTATATAAGTTGCGTTTCATACTCGCCACTCGATTATAACCCTTTGTGGTGGTGACTGTTGATCGGTAGAAGTAGGGAACCATTCTCCACACGTAAACATAGATCGAACAACTTCGCGTTGGCTTCAGCCAGCATGAGGAAGCCGGCTTTCTGGAGCGCTGCATTCACGGATTGACTGTGTGTTAGGCAACAAAGACGACTGTTTATTACCAAACGTAGCTACTCTTCTCTCCCCCCCTCTCTCTGCTTTGGTCGCTCTCATTCTCTATATATCCACCTATATACCTATCTATCTCTAATATCTATCTATCTAGCTAGCTAGCTATCTATATATCTATCTAACCATATCTATCTATTTATCTCTCCGTCTATCTAAATCTGTCGCAGTTATTTCCTTGTTGATATAGATCAGATTAACACATTGGCATCATCAGCCCTCCGGAAAATCCATATTTGACGAGCGGCACACTCCACTACCACTTCCATCAGCTAGCACGTGCTCACTGCCGTCACATGTGCGCCTCCATTGGTTTCAACGCGCGCCACCAGAGGTCGCCGTAGGCGGTGGATGCGTTGTTGCGTAATCGCCACATCCGGAAGGCGGCCAACGCAGTTCTGACCAATGGCGGCGGTTCACGGCCGAGCAATCGTGCTCGCACGGATCGAGCTGAGCCGAGATCCGGGAGATATAAGCCTCCAATTGGCCGATTGTTTTCCAGGACAACTGTTGCCAGTCGACCAATCCGAGTGGCGTCAAGTCTTGTGTCCTTCTCCGCCCGCTTCTGGCGCAATTATTCCGCGGATAGTCGTCACGTGAAAGGAGCTGACATAGGATTCGCATCACAGCCGTGTTCTCTGACAACCACGCTCTGGATGACAAACTCGGGGACACGGCCACCCGCACTCCTCTGAACCACAGACTCTGAACCACGGATAGGCGGACACAGACACACGCACGCCTCTGAACCACAGACTCCGGGGACACGAACACCCGGACTCCTCCGAACCACAGACTCGGGGACACGGCATTTGACTGGCATTTAATCAAAGTATATATTGAGATTTACATATAAACATCTCCGGCGTGCTAGTTTTTTCGCGGCTCCGCGATCGGAACAAATGCACTTTGATCTGGATTAGGAAGACGTTATGTGGCCGGGATTGGAGTAGACATTTTGTTTGGTCCAGGTAAAGCAGACGAACTTTATTTGTGGTCGTGTTGCGTCTCCATTCGCTTTTCCGTTCTTCTTTCTTTCCCTCTTCCGATTTATATTCGATTACCCATATTTTAAGATATGTAATGGCATTCGCCGTTTAGTTTATTTCGACGCCATATTAAAGATGACAATACTGCACTTACGTACTACTGTCGTATTGTTTTTCGTGTACTGTTTCGTTTTCGTTCAGAGCAGGACGCGACCTAGATTATACGGGCTAGCGACATAAATGGCGCATGACCGTAAAAGGTCATTCGACGTCTTCTCATTATAGGCGCTTCTGGTGCCATGTAGGAAGGCACGGCACGTCCATTGCAAACCATTGACTCACAATTTGGATAGACAACCAAACAAACAAACCTGCGCGCGCAGGTGCACGCACGTCCATACACCTGTTGTTGCACTGAAGCCCGGCGGGCCCAGTCTGACAAAACGCCTATGAAGCCCGTAAATATGATATCAGTTATGAAGCCCGTCCTTCATAAACCTTACATCATCATTACCAATCCATATTGATGTCACCCGGAAGTGGGAAAAACCCGCATCAATCACTTCTACAACGACAAGCAGACGTCATGCCAAACCTTTCTGGAATACGGAAGTTACACCAGACGGGAATGTTTACATTCCCCGGTCCAGAAAACGGTTATTTCCAGAAAGACTAAACTGGCAAAGATCCGCTGTTAGTGTAGAGTCCAATTCGCCCTTCTCAAGTCGTGCTGGGATTGTCATTATGTTCAGGAACCTTGTAGGTTATATAACAGACAAAATAAATATGTCATAGTAATAATTATGTAGCAGGAAATAGGTTTTGCAAATTGTCTCATTAATATTAATATTGTCTCCTGCTTATAGTGAAATCTAGTGGATTCGTTTGGACGTTATTAATAAGTACTAAATATACTAAATAGATGTCGTACGCTTACCTTTTTATAATAATTAACTAATTCATAAAATCACTTCACTTCTCACCGTCAGTACAATCAGTTACCTGGTTGCCTTAGACTATCAACAAATCCAGAAGTATTTCTCGACATTTTCGAACACACATTTGCTTAAATCAGTCTGATTTGGGGATTCTGATTTAGTATAATTGCTTCTCTCTATGTATATCCGGTGAAAATATAATGTCTCAAACAAACTTAAACCCTCCGTAATAAGCCAATTAGTATAATAACTATTATTATTGTTGTTAGTATTATTATTATTATTATTATGATTATTATTATTATTATTATTATTATAGCAAGTAATATAGTCATTAAGATCAAGATGGTGTGGACTGCGAACACAGAAAACTATTTCTGTGTTTACCCAACCGATGAGTCTCAGCTTAATATCAAATATGTGCATTTAATGATAACATTACGTTTTCGAGTGTTTGGTTAAATCGTAAAGCAACTTGTATTATACTGCATGCGACCTTATCTCTCCCTCTACACCCCCTCTCTCTCTCTCTCTATATATATATATATATATATATATATATATATATATATTATGATAATAATAATAATAATAATAATAATAATGATAATAACAATAGGCCTCTCGTCCAAAGGTTTCACAACCTAACCCAAACAAAACACCACATATCATCTTGATAACGTCATTAATATGTAATATTATTTAAATTGTGCTTGCCAAAACGTTACATTGTGTATATTAGCTACAATTTCTGTGACTGGTATTTTTTTTATATATTGAATATTGTATTACAGAAAGAAACGGAAATCCTGTAAACAAATTAGAGAATTTACGTCGTATATGATTATATGCCGAACAATTAAGCCAGAAATATTATACCTTCTTATTTAGTGTAGTATTAGTTTGGTTATTACATTGGGTTTGGCACGGTTTTTAAAAACACTCTACTAACAGCCTATATAGCTGATTGATGGTACAGCAGTTGAAGTAGATGAATTTGTTTATATATTTTAGATACTTTTTGTATTATAGAGATGTTTATTTTCTTATTGAGAGCACACCACCGTGGTTTGTTTGGTAATGGTACACTTCAGATGATGCGACAGCGTGCTCTTTGTCAGTAAACAGATATGCGTCATATTTATGATTTTGTTACATTCCTTCTTACTTACATTTAGTAAGATATAGTAAGATATATTTTCTATCATACACATTGTGTTTTAGTAATTTTAGTATTCATAATTTTTTTTTAAAAAGTAAATAGCATTTGGATTTCAAGTTTTAGGAAGTTCGCATTATATCTCTGATCCTTCACCACTTATAAATTGTTCTTACTGGTTAATAAATCTAGATTATTATTATTAACCTGGGCCGAGTAAGCTTGAACATTTACCACGAGGTATCATTTGTTCTAAAACGTGTTTTTTTTCATTCGCCAATTATCACCCGGCAGGAAGCACACCATCATTAATCACCGATTGACTAAACGCAGACTTCGTTCGAAGTATATTCGATCAAATATGCTAATTATTTGTCACGTGACGCATAATAACAGGTTTTCGGTGTGGGGTGGAACAGACCATGAATATGTATGTACACGCCTTATCGACAGGAAGTCTTGCCGTCGTCGTGAGCTACCTCTGACGGTGTAGTAATGATTGTCGGGAAATCTGAATCCGGTAATATTGGGCCAAAACATAATGTTCTGTGGTCGTAATTACGCAAGGAACTGATTCATAAATGATACCTGTGTATACAGTTTCTGTGGCCGACTTCAAACAAACTCACTTTTAATGATTCACCTTCTTTCGGCCCCGTTTTGTTTGCTATTACAGCACCCGCATGGGTTACACTGGCGTACATAGATTTCTAAATACTTATAGATTGATAGATTGATGATGATGATTGGTGTTTTACGGCCACTTTTGTGAATATCGTAGGCTAAATAGGCCGAGCGACGTCTAATGGTAATGAATCGAAGGGTAGAAGATGAAACATCCGACAGATATGCGCACGACGAGATTCGAACTCAAATGATAGTGATCTGTCGTCCTACGCGCTACCAACTAGAGCAGCGAGGATCCCGTTTGATATTTTAATAAACAGACAGATATTCGGATAGACAGCGAAGAGACAGAGAGGATGAGATGTAGGCAGAAAAAGAGATACACAGACAGACAGAGGCTGAAACAGACCGATGTTTGGTCAAACTGAGGTACGAAAGGACATCTACCAGAAATGTCCGTTCGCGGGATAATCCGAATTTATTGCTTTATTCGAATGTCTCTCAAAATAGTTGTTTTTTCCTAAACGGCCGAAAAGCAGCTCCCACATAACGTCTAAATCGATGCCTTTAACAACGTCGGTGATGACAACGTCCTCGTCTAGCCTACGTATGCTCCCAGGTTAGTCACGTTTCGGGCTATGTCAATATTGTCACCGGTCGCATTTCGTCACCAACTAATTGTGTTTAAACAGCCACTTCTTGCAGAGGAGAAGCGGCCACGGATAATCATTGATCCAAGAAACGTTTCAGCAACATCGCCTAGCCGTGCTTTTGGAGAAATTCGCAAGCGTGCACACATACAGACACACAAACGCACGCATACACACACAAGCACACACACACACACACACACACTTCCATATATAAGCACGTTTTAAGTCGATCCGGACTTACCCATTTCGTACCATTCCAGGCACGCACCAGCATCCCTAATGAGCGTCCGACTGTTTGTTTTCGACTTAGTCTGTTATTAACCTAGAGTAGGCTGCCGTCTAGCGATCTCAATATTTACTATCTGCGCTCATTATCTCTTTAAATGACAGTGTTTGGTCGGCGGGCGTCCAAGTCGCCAACTTTAATTCTTATTTAGCTACAGACGAGTGTTTCTCTCTCCGAGAACGGGGCCAAGGTAGCTCCATATAGTAAGTGATGCTTATAGCTGTATTGTCCTTAATGACTTCGTGGTGTGATTAGATACCCGAATGGACAAATGGAGGTGGAGCAGGGTAACATCCCACAAGCACAGGTACAAATCAGTGTTCTAATTACTGTGTTATCGGAAGTGTCAATATAGTGCCTGGTTTGATGGTTATGGACCCGTATAACAGCTGATTGATATCTTTAGGTGATACACTACAGTATAAATTGACGATTGGATCACATTGCGCAGGTCTATTTTGGAAGAAACAGATTGGACACGATGACGCTTAAAGTAGTAAACGATATAAACTTGGACAGAACAACCAAAATGTGAAACTCTTTGGCAGAAGATACTGGAATGGTACCATCAGAAAATAGCACACTATGACAATAATTGAAAGAGGTCTTAATTTCTAGCCTAAAACGTGGACAGATTTTCATCGGATGATCAGGAAATCTATCAATTGATTTTAAAATACGTTGCTATTATTTTATTGAAATTTCTTCGTTCTTTGATCATCGACCTATCGGCGCACATTAACTTTCCTGAATAATAACAGCTTCTGTCTTACGTTAAATAAAGTGATATATCAATTTAAATTTGTGTTCATATTTCTAAATATACTGGATTTGTTTTCGGAATTAAAGTTTTTATATTAATTTCCATATACACTTTTTGATGTCTCCCTGGTGTCTCTCCAACGTCTGTGGCAGTTTATTATGAATTATGAACTAGAGACCAGATGGTAACTGAAAGTTGCATATTTTAAGATTAGCATAGGAAAACTACTTTCTGCGTAATTCTGACCTCGATAGAAAGGTGAAGTATCCAATCTGTCACATCCGGTGAATCCCTGATCTCTAGACTGTGGGCCGTAACAAGCCTTATCTAGATAAATAATTATCTTCAGCATGATGGTCCATTGGTTTTGTTATCTAATCGCTCTTTCAAATAGACTTCCCATCAGCACTCTGACCTCTGCAAAAAGAATCCCATACCATATATATGGCGCTGCATCCGAGATCACGTCTAAAACGACAGGCGTTCTTCGTAATGGCTATGCAGTATTGTATACGTCAGCGACTTTGTGCGTTTGATAAACGACATGTTCGCCTTTTGCGATTAGTATTGAAAATATTAAAAAAAAAAACACTAAATAACATCGGTACTATAAGTACATTTTATTGATGAATGATGCCCTGAAACACTTAATCTCTCCTTTGAGAGGTCGGGGTTTGATCGAGGGCTAAGTTTGAAGTCTGAAATATTCTCCAACGATTATTGTACTGTTATTTTCATCTTCAGTTGCTGTCCCTTCTCTTTGGAATCCACTCCCTGAACGTGTTACGTCATCAAATAGCATAGTTCCTTTCCGTCACCATTTAAAAACTCACCTTTTCAGACTCGCTCATCCTTCCCTTACGTTTCCACTCCATCTGATCATTTGTTGATGAACTTTGCATCGTACCCGGACTATGAGTTTGCCCAACCCCTGTACTAGGTGTGCTACTAATCTCGGTTCTTTTCGAGGAAATTTTGTAATTATTATTATTATTATTATTATTATATTTTTGAAAGTTACAGCAACAGACCCAAGTTCATTTTCGCTTTCGTTCTCATACACAAAATTCGTTAAATGTATAGCACCAAACAATTGAACGCTTCAAGCGAATCAAGGAAAGTTTTTACTTTGTTTTTGGTAAAACTTTCTCAAGGAAACTTCAAAATTTAAACAACAACAAAAAACACAAATCTGACACATCCAAATTCTGGGTCACAATGGCAGATGAACTGACACAAGTAGAGTACTTATATGTTTGTTCGGGGATCATGAGGTCGTTGCTGGACATGAACTGGTCGGTATTTGTTAAGCTGCAAATAAGGAATCTTCAGAGACGGCGCCGAAGTTTATATATATATATATATATATATATATATATCACAATAAACATGGACGTCATAAGTAGATATGACATTCTGACAGTCTTTCTGACTGTTCATCATGTATCTATTTTGACATTGTATATTATTTATTTGACATTTCATTTAATGGTTACACAGAAGGTTCCAATCTCAAGTGGGTTGTATATGATCCTTTATCACCGTGAATGTGGTAATGGTGACGTAGTATATTAATATTCATATAACAATTCATGCTTGGTTCTTGAATTATTTTGCCCCCGTATTTTTGTGTGTATGTCTATGAGTGTGTATGTGTGTGTATGTGTATGTGTGATTAAATATATAGTTAACTAGTTCCGAGTGTTAACTGCCTTTTAAGTAAAAGCATAACACCTGTGCCAGTGCCTTAAATATATTTTTAAACACACGCCTGCACACATGCAGAGAGAGAGAGAGAGAGAGAGAAACATATACGCGCACACATACACACATGTGTGTGTGTGTTTGTATATATATATATATATATATATATATATATACATGATTACCTAAAAAACGGTGGAACTTATTTATATTCTAATGATAGAGAATAACAATTTTCCAGTTGTTTATAAAAAAGTTCCCTGGGAGTTAATGAGAATATTATATAAATTGTTCTTAAAAACCTACATTATTTTAAAACCCGTTCAGGGGAGAAGTATTGTTTTCATAGGGTGACCGGTTTTTGATGTATTGTGTTTTAAATTTGCCAAGCTAGAGACAATAAGGATTCTGACATGTTATAACTAGGGTCGATTATAAAAGTAGACACCGTTTGATTATCTGCAAAGATGTTTCTGGGCCAGTTACTCCATGACGTAGGAGGAGCTCTGGTGGGAAGTGACGTGGTAACATTTAATGAACTAGATAATTGCCATTCATAGGCGAAATATATATATATGTATGTGTGTGTTAGTGTGTGTGTTTATATATATATATATATATATATATATATATATATATATATAATGTGTGTCTTTTATATATATATATATATATATATATATATATATATATATATATTGTGATTGATATTTGGAATACATATCTAGATATATTGCTTGATTGATTGATCGATGCATAGATTTATTGATCGATCCACTGATAATTTTTTTTATTTTTTTATGAATTGCCAGAGAAGGAGACTTGAATCTGGAGCAAGAGAGAAGGGGGGGGGCGTGTGAGCGAGCGACAGATTGTTGGATGAATCTATTGGCATTTACAATTTTGCTCCAGATCCTCGTTGAGTTTGTTTTCGTTTTTTTTTGTTAGGAGCTTTATTTTCCTCGTCTTATTTAAATGTGTCCGCTAACGACAAACGGATCATAGCTCAGCGTCACGACGATCTCCGTCCAAAAATAGACACATCAGCGAGCGGACGAGAGGCTCTAGGGCCGAACCGAACACCACACCCCGTCACATTTACATCTCGCCTACGATCAATCAGTTATGTAACAGTAGCGCCAATATCTCCCCCAGTAATGATCCCATTTTGTAGGAGATGCGCCATATGCTCGCTCGCCGAGATTCGAGCTGCCGAATTTCGAGCAGACGTCGTCCCACGGATTTTCGGGCACAAAATGAAAATGGCCTTTGAACGAGGCGAGATAGAGATAGAGAGAGAGAAAAAAAATGGCCGTTCGCTCTGGCCGGGACTAAATCCTGTCTGAGTCAGTACTTTCTCGTGGTAAATCCTTCTTCCTGACGGCTAGATAGATCGGAGGGATTTGCTGCCTCGCATTGTCTTCTGGCAATTTTAAAACCTAATTATAATGGCTTCAAAATGGCAGACTGTTGATTGTGCTATTTAGTCGGTCCCTGGAGGGTTTGTTCCGCCCTCGTCGTTGCCCGACCGGTTCCCGCCAAACGACTGACAATAATGGAAAACGGCCACCGAAGTGAACGTCTGCCTCGAATACGAAAAGAGGACGGAAAACTTGGCGGGGGCGATTCTAGCAAATTGCCGCTTAAAATATAATTCGCCATTTTATCAGTTCGTGAACAGATTCGAAAGTGGAAACCACACGGGGCTATCCGCCACATTTAGTTGTCTTTCAGCGGAAGCCGGTAACGAATGGACACAGTTATTTTTGTGTAACTGGTACCAGTTAGGTTTATCAAGGTGATGATGTCCTGTTTAATTGTTTCCCTAAATGATCAGGAGTATTTATTTGACATTTTATTTTATCAGGTCAAGTATTATGGGTTATTCGTGTGGTTGAGCTCTACCACTGACGATAGATTGTTTTTTTGACGCTAGCTACAGTAAACTGGCAACATACATCCTACTTTGACTCCGAGGCATTTGATACAGTTGACCCAGTTGCAATTCCAGATTGATTTCAGTAATACTTAGCTCGGACGGTATCTTTGGGATTTGTTCAGGTAAATTAGTCTGTCTTATTTTTGTTATTATAATATTGTTATTTTAGTTCATCACAAAATAATATTTCGTTAAATAGCGCGTGAAAGTTAATTATATGCAAGAGTACAAACAAACACACACACAGAGACCCACATTCCAACCGTGAGGCATTGTTTCCTCTTTCATAGAGAGTATCGAGTGTTATGTTGCTGATATTCTTCAAAAATTAAAGGATGAAAAAAGATATAGTATTTACTCATCTTCAATATATTATACCGAATACAAAACAAACAAAAACAAACATCAGTTTACTCTTTTAGAATACCATTCATATAAGCTAATGGCTGAATTAAAATTCGAAGCTTATTTTTAACAAATGTATGGTTAGCAATGAACAGATCGCATCATCATACAGTCACCTGTACTGTTATTGGCATACCATCCACCTTCTAAGACCTATACTAACTTAAGAAGTGCTTGCTACATCTTTTTCTGACTATCGTGACCCCTTATTATGTGGCATCTTTAAGACGTCAATCGCCTTCAGCGAATTTAGACTGTTCCCATGGCGACAAATAAACATCGGCTGGGAAGAGAGATCGTATGTATTCATCGATGATGACATGGCATATGAGTATATATTTTTGAACTCTTTTTATTTAGAAAGTCATCTCTAAAAACCAAGTCATCCAGCTATATGTAATTACGGACTCGTATCAGACGACAGTTGTGTGTTTAAAGTAGCTTTATATAAGAGGTTACCACAGGCGATTACATGTGCACCAGATCACTAAAGGTTTAAATTTGTCTTTACCACTTACCTGTTTGTGGCTGCGTTTTGGATTATATATTTGTCATGCCATATTTTAATTGGACGTATTCATCTCTCTTTCCCCTTCGAAAAGGCACTGCCAATAATGGCTTTAAAAAAATCTGGATTATCTATATTATCAATATATATAGAAATATATATATATATATATATATATATATATATATATATACTTTGTCTGTCTGTCTGTCTGTCTGTCTGTCTGTCTTCTCTCTCTTCTCTATCTATCTATCTATCTATCTATCTATCTATCTATCTATCTATCTATCTATCTGGGTGTAGGTCTGTTAGTCTGTCTATCTGTCTGTCAGTCTGTTTGTCGGTAAGTATGTTTCTCTCTCTCTCTCTCTCTCTATCTTATGTTGTGGTCCGTCTGTCTGTCGGTAAGTATATATATATATATATATATATATATATATATATCTACCTGTCTCTCTGTTTGTCTATATATGTATATGTGCCCCCATTCATCTACCATATCTCTCTGTATATCCGACTATTGCTGTCACGGCTTATTAACTCTAATGTGAAATAATATACAAGTTGACGTTAAATAATCACAAATTAATATACACATAAATATGGTTCTGGGTTGTCCTGAATATATTACTTTGAGTTCTCAGATGGATACTCACACATTATCCTTATAACAATATATTATCGATATGTCTGTTACCACCATCAACCATCAGGTGCTCCGATAACCCGTATTACCACCGTCAACCTTGAGGTGCTCCGATGACGCGGCATTACGCTGAAAACCCGAGGTTCTTAGTTCGAATCCGAATCATACCTGTCCTATTCGGTTGTTTGGATCGGGCACACCCTTGGGCCATTTACCGAAGGTGAGACCCATGTCGAGGCTAAACCGTCCATCCACCCAAACACCCACCTACCTACCCAACATCGATATAGACACGGCTACTACTTCCCCCGGTCTCTAGACAGGACCAATCAGATCCCACTTAATGCTCACACGGTTAGACCCGTCACCGACAGTCGCATCCAGCCACCATATGGCGGTCAACTGGCGAGCAAACACTCCAGAACGACTCCGGGGACACTCGGGCGGCAACGGAACAATTGTCAGCCATTAACGGTAACCACTACAGACCACCTCAAACACGATCTCATACAGCAGCTCACAGGTCATCTCAAACACCATCTCGTACAACAGCTCACAGGTCATCTCAAACACCATCTCGTACAACAGCTCACGGGTCATCTCAAACACCATCTCGTAGAGCAGCTCACGGGTCATCTCAAACACCATCTCACAGAGCGACTCGTATAACCCCAGCCTTCTACTACATCAGTAACTAACTCGACGACACCTGGATGTGTCACCTGTCAGGCTGGTGGTAGCAGCAATGGGCTATTCTCTGTCAGTGATACCTCTGTCAATGATACCTGTGTGTTAGTGATACCTCTATCAGTGATACATCTATCGGCGATAGCTGGATCAGTGATACCTTTATCAGTGATACCACTGTCAGTGATACCTGTATCAGTGATACCTCTGTCAGTGTGATGTCTTAGGGCTTTTGATATGATGATCCTCATGAATCGTCACGGAGACTGTCGTACATTTTAAAACTTTATCACGTGGATGGTATAAAGAGCAGGAGTATTTATTGTATTATTATTATTATTATTATTAGTATTATTATGTGAATGGTTGTAGCAATAACATTTGGATCAGCAGTCGCTATAGCAACAGTCATAGCAGTAATATATCGAATGATGGTAGTAATAGCAGAAATAGCAGTAGTAGTAGAAGTGGTATGTAGTGGTGGTCGTGTTCTTGGTGTAGTAGTAGTAGTGTAGTAGTAGTAGTGGTAGCACTAGTAGTATATTCCAATTGCATTGATGGCAGTGAAAGTTTAGATTTGTGTGTATCATCACTAAATAGCAGTAGTAGTAGTAGAAGTGGTATGTAGTGGTACTCGTGTTCTTGGTGCAGTAGTAGTAGTAGTGGTAGCACTAGTAGTATATTCCAATTGCATTGATGGCAGTGAAAGTTTAGATTTATGTGTATCATCACTAAATAACTTTTTTTGTACTTCCAGTTGGTGGCACTTCCTGGTGGCAGCGAATATAGATAACAAGTCAAAATGATATAATCGACAAGACATCGAAACTAGCGTCAACCGTCGCCGCGCTACGGTTAAAATACGCATCGAAATTCTACGTCGACGACCTGTCAGCGTCAGTTAAAGCCCACGATCGTCGATGACGCCCGTAGCCATGGAAATAACGCTCTCGCCGTTCGAAGTCGCCATTGCCGCGGCTAACGTCAGCGCCGACGCCGACAACGTGACGTCGGTGGCGCCTTATAAGATGTTCTACGAGAATGCGCGCTTCGTCACGGGCCTTATCTGTTACCCTATTATGTGCCTCCTCGGTCTCTGCGGCAATGTCTTCATCCTGTTGGTATTCTCCCAGAAGACGATGCACACGTCGACGAACATCTTCCTGTCGGCGCTGGCCGTCAGCGACATCATCAAGCTGCTGAACGACTTCCTCTACTTTCTCACCATACTGCTTCTGGAGACTTCACCCGACGTCGGCAACCAGTGGTTCGGCTATCTTTACCCGTACGCGCACTACTTCTTCAACACGGCCGTCTGCGTGTCGGCCTGGCTCACCGTGTCCGTGGCCCTGGAGCGCTACATCCTAGTCTGCCATCCGGCCCGGTCCAAGACGTGGACGTCGATACCGCGGGCGAAGCTGATCAGCGCGCTCTGCTTCGTCACCATGATGATGGCCGGCATCCCGCACGCGCTCCGCTACCGGACCATAAAGAAGGTGGTCGTCGAAGACGGCGTAAACGTCACCCGGCTGGACGTGGTCCTCACCGATCTCTGGCGGAACCAGCGCTTCGTGCTCGGCTACAACTGGCTGCAGAGCCTGCTCCGGTCGATGATCCCGCTGGTCGTGTTGGTCATCACCAGCTCGTTCATCATCAACGCGCTGCGGCGGACACGCGCCAACAAGCGGATGGCGTCGCGGAACAAGATCACGATCATGCTGATCATCGTCATCATCTTCTTCCTCGTCTGCATCATCCCCGACGCCGTCATGTCGGGCTTCTTCAACTTCGGCTACGTCGAGTCGGACGACTACCTGGTGAAGGGCGTCCGCGAGATCACCGACATGCTGCTGGGTATCAACGCCGCCATCAACTACGTCCTCTACATGACGTTCAACAAGATCTTCAGGGAACAGTTCATGGTGTTCTTTTGCCGCCGGTGCGCCGACGCGGCCAAGAAGAAGGAGGAACAGCGATATCGGAGACTATCTGAGGGCCGACATCTGGCCAACGGCGCGCCGCCCAAAACTAACGCCGCCGGCCCGGCAGCGCCCGCCGCCGGTGCCGCCTCTACCGGCATCAGAAACGCCGAAACGCACGTATGACGTGGCCTGCGCGATATCGTCGGGGGCGCTACATCGCCGCAACGCCACTCCGACGTCGGAACGCCTCGCGATCGGATACCATGACGTCATGCATATCATCGATCGCGCGTGCCCGGGTGCGTGGAAGCGAGCGCCTGTACTAGTGCCGTGGATAGTTGGCGGATTGCTATCTTTATGCTGCTAGCAGTGAATTATCTCGTTTTCGTGGATTATGGGAGTAGTAATAGCAGTATTACTATTCGCCTTAGCGTTAGATTATATATACCTATGTGTGTCTTGGTCACATGATCACGTTGTTCTTGTTGTTGTTACGCTAGAATCGACGAGAAACGAACATTCGCACGTAAAACCGTCGGTTGTACTCGCCTGAATCGCCGCAAAAGGGGAGGGGTTTACACGGAGAATGCAGTGTTTCAAAAATACGGTTAGGTCATCATTATGGAATGCACTTTGTGACTGAAGCTAGGATTGTACCTTGTCGAAGATGTGGGACTTTAGCTGAGAAGTAATTTTGATGCGTTGAAGTCCCCCGTAGAGGACATATTGCCGCTGTTTAATCCGTTTGAAAGCTTGAATGGGGAATACGTAGTAACTGCAGGCTCCAGCTACCCCACAAGTATTCTAACTGGAAAACAAATATATTCTGTTCTTGTTTTCAGCTCAATTAATATGCGTACAGCTCGTTACAGGGCTGGAATGTTCCAGACTGAAAAGTGTTACAACTTTAAAGCTGAAAGATTTTAATGTTCTTATTCCAAGGAAACACTGACATACCTTGCAGGCATCTAACTTACATAATTGGATATCGAGTGCACATACAAACACCTGCATGCACACGCATGCTAAAGGAAACAAACAAACGAGGGCAATTGAGCGTACACAGATCCAAACAACAGACAGACAAACACGCAACAACACATTCGAGCAGGAATACATAATATTCTCATTAGTTAGTATGTAAGATGTACATGTAATAGAATTGTCAGTGAACCGATATTTCAGACAACGAATGACAAATATCTCCTCGAAATGTGTACAGTTAATTTACAAATATATTGCAATTGACATAAATTCAACAATTAGCTAAAAACATCGTTCACTATCAGTCAATAATAATACTAACAAACAGCCTCAACATCGTGTGACAACAATGAGGATGATTTATTTTTGTCACCTACAATTATAATAGAATGATATAGTAATCTATAGGTAATGCTCTCATATCTTGACTTCAAGTAGTAAGGAATATATATATATATATATATATATATATATATATATATATATTACTCTGTATATACTGTATTGATGCCGGTTTGTTTATAAACCAAAAGTGACAACAAGAGAATCGCAACCACAGCATCCTTCTTTCTGTATTCCTGTCTAGCCTTACATCAAACTGTACGTTGGATAGATGGAGAAATAGTGATAGAGATAAATAGATAGATAGGGAGAGTGAGCGAGAGGTGGGAGCGAGAGAGAGAGATAGAGAAAGAGAGAGAGAGAGAGACATTGTTTTATGGTAAGATCTTTCAGCTTTAAGGTACAACCCTTTCTTTGTTGATATATTGACCTTTAATGCCTTCATATGTACAGTTATCGACGTTTATGTACTGTCGTACGGATATATTGTTCACTTAATAAACGAATCAATCAATCAATACCGTGTACGATTTATTGTTTACGATTTGCTTGGTACGATTTACTTCCGCATATTTGCTGTTAAGTTTGGTGTAGATGTGAACTTGCCAATAGAACCAATGCTGTTAGTGATGTCTGTCCTTTACAGTTACTATTGCTACTGCTGTTAATACATCTATGATCTATGCTACTATTAGACTGTTCCAGCTGCTAATGATGTTATTTTTGTTGATGATGATGATGATGATGATGATGATGATGATGATAAATACAAACATGGCCAATATAAAATTCGCAACACGACTTGATATACAGAACATAATATAGCCTACTATAATGAATAAAAATTAATATTAAATAACGTACATATTATTCAAGAAGACTTTAAAACTCTTTCAAATGCTACACTGCTGTCTTTTGTAACATGGTATTTTTCACAATATTTAGCTTTCAAAAGTGTGGCTATGCTTTAATAGTCAAATGATGGACAAGCATCAAACTAAATATTACCCTGTTGAAAATTTCACACGAACATCACCTATTGTTATAACCGTTTCATTTACGTTTCTTCTCCTTGGAATATCAACAGACATTCAACACCTGGATTAAATTCGCAGCGACATCAGTTCTTAGATACTGTAATTAGATACTTAAATTTATTTAATCTCACTGGCTTTTGTGGTCGCTTTCCCCCAATTTACCTGCCTTATACATATACCGGCTTAAACGATGTGTCTCCTTAGATGATGATGATGATGATGATGATTGATGTTTTATGGCCACATTTGTCTACACGGTAGGCTAAATGGACCGAGCGACCTCGAAAAGTAATGAAGCGAAGTCAGAGATGAAACAACCTTCATATATGCGCATGCCGAGATTCCAACTCAGGTGATAATGATCCGTAATCCAAGGCGGTACCAATTAGACTACCTATTTCTCATTAGAACCACAATGTAGAGTATTTGGATCCAAGTTATTATTTACAATCAACATCGCTGTATGCATTATACCACAATATATGTACTACTTGAAAGAGTTGGCATACAGTTATTCTCAAATATGAAATTTCATTGTTTCAAGTCCACTTCAAGAACAAATTCGCTGAATAATCGCTGATATATTGATGAAAACCGTTGACAGATAACATACAGCTAGTAGGCCGAGATTCAGTGATCACCAATATGACACAAAGAATACCAAAACACCCACAGATATTAAATAACAAAACTGGTATTCATACATTTCATGCATATTTAATTCGGACTTTACTCTGTGTTCCAACACGGTGTACATAAGCACCAGCATGTGTGTCGCTCTGTCTGTATGTCTGTTTGTCTGTCTCTCTCTCTCTCTCTCTCTCTCTCTCTCTATATATATATATATATATATATATATATATGTGTGTGTGTGTGTGTGTATGTGTGTGTGTGTGTGTGTGTGTTTTAGGGTACATATAAACAGGCACAGAGCATCAACATATCTAAACATCCTTCGAAACCTACCTCCATAAATCTAAATACAACTATGCATACATTAATCTAAAAATAAAATATTCCATACCTCCACATATTGATAGATGTGTGCGTATACCTAAGCATGTGTCTGGTCTACTCATCAACCTGTGGGAACCAGCTAATTGGTTACCTATGAAAAGAAAAATGAAAACTGGAATACCCTTTAATACTGCCGCATTCTCTTCAGGTACATATTTATGCAGCTGTTGTGTCCATTTAATAATAGTATTGTGTTATTTCTTATTTAACTAGCTAAGTAAGAAACCAGCAACGATGCACTTTGAACTTCGTCTGCTTATTTTTAACCTCACCGCCATTTTGTGTGTCGGGTCATTGGTGTTTATGATCCATTAGTAAACACTGTCATTTACATTTTTACCAGGTAGTACTAATTGTTTAGCAAAAAGTAGTTAAAATAAAGAAATATTTAAGAATGAATTTTTAGCATTCGATTTAGTTGTCCATTCCCAGATGATAATATTAAAAACGAAGTCTTTCTTACAAATATCTTACAAATAGATCCGAACTTCGGCAGATGAGCAGTCTTTAGATCTTTCGAGATCTTCATTCAGTGACTCAATAAAAAGCGAACCAATCAGGAACTGGGTAGCTTTATGACATCACTAGTGACATCATTGGAATTTCCTTTTTAGTAAGCAAGTGCGCTCGATATATTTACGACAAGTTTTCTCATTCAAGATTTGGCAGCAGAAAGTACAAGTAGTTTTCGTTGATCGATTAATTTCAATTCCTTCAGGTAACTGCCTAAATAAGTGAATAAACGAGAAACCGCTTCAATATTACACTTATTTCCCGAATCAAACAGACATATGTAAAGTGAACTATATTTACAGGATGCTAGTCATAATGTATCATGTTTCATCATAATGTTACTACAACCGATAAAAATAATGATACTATTTTTCTAAATATTTAATACCATTTAGTAATTTCGTTTTCTCTGCCTATATCTCAAATTTTCTATTATAAAATTCTACTATATATAAATATGATAATTAGAAAAATCAGGAACGAACCAGAGTAACATTACCAAAATATTATGAAGAACCGCCCTGGAACATTGCACAACATGTTGCAGTTGCAGTTTTTCAGCTCATTAAGCTATATATTTCTGGTGCTTATAGAAGTTTACGATTATGTTTTGTAAAAAAAAAAGTTAATAGCTTAAAATTACATTTCCTTTAATAAAATATATAAAACAGTGGATATACAGAAAACACACACACACACCGATTTTGTCGACATTGTGGCACGTGGATAGGGGTCAAGGACGTACCAGTTCGGGCATCATAAGGAAACGCATGTGGTACGTATATATAATTTATTAACTGCATCGTACCAATTATTTTAATAGAGGCTGGCGAAAATATATATAATTTTGTTCTTGGTGATTTTTAAATGCGTATTATTTGCAATCGAGTTATTACGTTTCTACAAACAGTATCATGTTGCTGCTAATTGAGACACGTTTATGTTTCTACTCGACCAGTTCTTGTACATCTTCCTACTAACACGCGCAGTGGGCAAGCTTATAAATATTATCGAGGCAATTGCCCAAAATACCTGAAATTGTGACACCCCAATGAAACAGGGGTAAAAAGTAACGGTTAGACCTATTCAAACAAACCGCTTAGAGCATCTGGCCTTAAGCACAGCGAATGAATATCAGGAAATATTTAATAAGAACATCAATAATAACCTACCGGTTATTGTTTGATCTCCGATCTACCATTCAAATCCAGTTTTGTTCTACCGTGAAAGACTTTTTGTTGTCAATAGCTCCCCATCCCCTAACTAGTGGATTTCTCACGACTTTATTGGCATACTTTGGCTTACATACGAAAGGTTATCGCAGACGTGTATTTGGGACGGGTCAGTGGGTCATAATTGCGGTCCATTTCGCCAGCTGATTTGCACCCATTCTGTGACAAACAAGGTGTTTAAAGAAGATTTATATATAATATATTGTCAGAGAAGTGACAAGTTAGGTATAACTTCTAGTGATATCCCATTAGCGTCGACACATTTTCGGCTCCTGTGTTCATAAATTATAACGTTTACGTTGTTGATAAGGATATTATTACTAATTTCTATAGAAATACACTTATATAATTGCAATTGGTAGAATATTGTATTTAATGTGATACTAACGACAGTGTTCTAGCTTTGAGGGTTTTAATTTTGCACACCGTGTTCTGGGCATGTTCAGTGTTCGTGTGGGAAATAAAGCGAATAGTTGTTTATTTTGTACACTATCCAAGAAATAAATCCCTAGATTCCTAAATTCATATGTGAAGAAACGTGGATGGAAATGTGGGGCGCCTCCGTCGTCTAGTTGGTCGCGCGTTGGACCACAGATCACTACCACCCGAGTTCGAATCTCGGCGTGGGCATATCTGAAGGGTGTTTCATCTTTGACTTCGCTTCATTACCTTTATAGGTCGCTCGGCCCATT
>JAODUP010000113.1:0-7500 GCA_025642065.1 Paralvinella palmiformis | reverse complement strand
AGGGATTCATATTTTATTTAACCAGTCGCTCGTTTCAATTATCCACCGATACAGATGGATGCGGTCATTGATCCGGAAGAGGACAGTCCCGAATGTCCGCGGGTAGAAATCGGTGACCAGATTGGATTTTACAGTTCGAGACGGCTACCAATTCCATTCTATCTGAATCCGGACTACGCCAGGATCCTCCACCGGGCAGTCAGCTCCATCCCGCGTCAAGGTGACCTCTTCACGTTCGATGAACTCCGGCCAATGGGAAAGCTTCGATTTATCGCCAAATTCTTCGTCATTACAGAGGAGACAAGCGATCCGGACGATAATAGAGGTCCACAGCATGGACGACGCATTTCCGGTTTGTATTTTAGAAGACATCCCTACTGGTGTTTGGGCGCCTCCGTGGTCTAACTGGTAACGCGTAGGATCAGAGATCACTACTATCCTTGACTCCGCTTCATTACCTTTGGATGTGGCTCGGCCCATTTAGGGTATCATGTGCACCAAAATGGCCGTAAAACATCAATCATCATCATCATCTAACAGCTGTGTATCTTACATTGTTAATAAAAGCCCTTTCGCGTCTAATTCAATACCCGGGTAGGGTACACCGTTTCTCATTCGACCAGGAGCGATTTCATGGCCTAGCTGGTAGCTCGATTAGTCATAGCCCTCTAGTACCAGGTTTCGAACACCGACCGAGCTGCGTCTGAATGATAGAATAGAATGATATATATAAAAACAAAAGACATATGTGTATGTGTGCGTGCGTGTATGTGTGTACGTGCAAGTGTATGTAAATCGCAAATAAATCTTTATATTTTACAGAAAATCCTAGTGTATGCTATCCACGGGGCAGAGGTAAGAATCAAAATAAAACACGTTTATATATATATATATATATATATATATATATATATATATATATATATATAAATAGAGAGAGAGAGAGAGAGAGAGAGAGAGAGAGAGAGAGAGAGAGAGAGACTAAATTACATTAAATACAGAATTTTGACTAGAGTAAACAAAGGAATTACGACCGTTTATTATATAGACGAGCAGAATCCGTATAAAATCATGTATCTGAATATTAAGTGATTATCCTAGTTAGCGAGTACCAAGTTGGATAAATTCATGTTTAGACAGCCTTTCTGCAGATTTTTCATTATATGGCTGTACCTCTCTTAATGAATACATTCTCGTACAAGTGTGATTGCAAGATAACAGTTCTGTTGTAAATTATTCCTCCGGCAAACAGTTAATGCCATGATAAGTTGATGCCATGATAAATTGATGCCATGATAATTTAATGCCATAATAAGTTGATGCCATAAAATTGTTGACCACAACTCCAATATATTTCAATTATAGGTTTCACATTAGTCCCATTGTTCTTTACTGCAGTAAAAAATTGCAAATGTTTCGTTGTGTTTGTGTTCGGTATAAGATTGCTCATGCAACGCTATTTAAAAGTGTGGTCAAAAAGCTTTCTAAGATGATATTCAGAATTATTGTGAATCAAACAATACGTAAACAAAGATGAAAGTTCCTTTGTCTAGATGACATAGATGAACGCAGGTAGAACTCAAACTTGAGAAGATCCTATTCTGCATAACAAAAGGTCAGATGTAACTTGTAAGATACGAACCTATTGAAGATGATTTGTGAGAAATTTCAGAATAAAATAATACAGTGAGGAGGGAACAGTCAAACAAGTTACCTTTTTAATAAATGGTTTGAATGCCGAGCTAATGTTGACGTTCCAAATGACAGATAGATTTTTCTACCAAAGTTGGTACACCATCGATCCTCCAATAGACTTGTTCTGTCTATAGGTATACCAACATTGATCTGAGTTATTGCCAGTATATGATGCAGTAGTTGAACAATTAACTTAAATGGCACAGATGTGAGTGGTCTAGCTCTGTAGTCATTGTGCGAGTTTGGTGAATCATGTTTTGGTATAGGTGTATTCGTTGTATGATATACCGTTTAATTGTATTGGACTCTCTCAATCTCTTTCGGGAATTGTTCGGAGAATGTACGATTAAAATATCTCAGATATTAACATGTACAAGCAAATACAGTATGTGTGTGTGTATGTCTGTCTGTCTGTCTGTCTCTCTGCCGTGTGTCTGTCTGTCTCTTTGCCTGTCTGTCTGTGATTTCAGACAAAGGGAAGGATGGAGAGAGAGAGAGAGTTTACATATTATTTGTATATCCCAGGTACTAGCATACCCCGAAGGAGAACTGTGATGTCTGGTCCCAGACCTACAGAGGGCACCACTTACCGAAATGCAGTTACTAGTCAGTTACTATTCAGTAATTCAGTAGCACTGTTACTCCTTTAATGTTGATATTAGTGTTGGAATTGTTGTTCTTGTTGTTGATGGTGATGGTCGTATTATTATTATTATTATTATTATTATTATTTTATAATAATTATTATTATTATTATTAGATCCTGGTGAACAAGGCGATAACGTTAATGATAACAATGACTATGGTAAGTAGTTAATATAACAATAACATGATTTTGGGGGGCGTTATAGTATTTTAGCAGCCCGACATTAACGATTAGGACCCGGACATGGGCATTATCGGCCCGAGATGAGCCAAGGGCCTCTAATGGCATTACAGCGGCCCGTCACTGTCGAATGAAGGTCTTGTCGCGCACAATAGAGTTTTACCATCCACGTAAAATTATAATATCCTACTAGTAACGCCCCGTAATAATTTTCGTTATCCTACTTGTTAACTTATTGTCATAAGAACGTTCCTTTCATTTCTCTCTCCCACAATGCAATGCAAATCTGTGAATGGCTACTAGCACGGTAACCCTCATCTAATGAGGTATTCACACATTGACTTAATATATCAAACGAATTTCAAGCTTCACCAGGATGACGTTTTTCAGTTGGCTCATCAACTGAAACGTTATGACATATAGGCCAATATTTAGTGCGAGTAAATATGTTTTATTAAATTAATATTAATAATGTATATACAATATGTACTGTTCGCACTGTCTTTAACGTAATTTATAAGATTATTTATTGAGATCGTTGTTATTTGTGGCTTCACCTAAATTGTGTGCAGAAAGAGCACCAAAAGTAAACCTATTATTATTATTATTATTATTATTATTATTACTAGTTTAATTTACTTTAGAGGAAAATGGTAATAATGCTGATGCTGCTGATGGTGATCATGGAACTACTGATGAAGGTAATTAATGTCAGATTATCCTTCTTTATTATTGAAACAATTGTTTATAAAACAGACTTATTATTGGTTTCAGCTAGTTAACATTTGCCATCATCACAAGACTGTCATCTGCTTATATTAACTGACTATTAGAAACCTATTTGGTCAAATAACCAATATTCTGATGTGAATTACTAATAACAGATAATTTTAAGAAGTTATTTTAATAAAGGTTACCGTTAAATCTATCAGATAGTTGTAACATAATTAATATATTTTCATCGGTCGTTATTAATAATTTAAAGAGACGAAGTATTCCACGGCAAGTTGTATGATGTATGCAATGTATTTTGACTTTACCAGTACCAGTAATTAACAGACTCAAACCAATATCGTTTCTCAGTATAATCTTGACCGGGAGTATTTATTTTCATAAAAAATAATATTGATCCTAGTAATTGTTTATTAATAACGTTGAGATAAGCGGCTAAAGGATCATATATATATATATATATATATATATATATATATATATATATATATATATATATATATATATATATATATATATATATATGTAATTGAATGTGACACTTATCATCAGTTATGTTCCTTATATTTTTTATTGAGATGGCTTTAACGAGGGTTGATGGGAATTGTTTGACGGTTGAAGTCCCCCTTCAGCTACTCATTGGCATTGCGTTTTTGTTCGGTCTTGATACTATACGAAGTTTATTTCAAAGGTTTATCAAATGAATGATAATACAATGCCAAGTTTTAATATTGTTGGTGCTAAAAGTGAGCTCTAAGTAATTAGAAAATGCAGGAGAAAAAAGGTAGAAATTGTGTAATAAAATATTAATGTCAACAATGATACTCGAATGCCTGAAGTCCAAAACATTTGTGACAGTTGAAATGGAAACAACTAAACATTCTTCATAATTTAAGTGAACATTGCACTAATTTGAAGAATCGGCCAATACAGAATTATCATACATTCAAAAGCTGGTTTACGGGGTTGACTCTAAATTCTTCTCTAGGCCCTTGGGATTTCATAATGATATGCCATTCGAGCTCGTGAATTTACGCAAGTGAGGGCTCACGGCTTCTACGAATGATTGGTGGCTGTTTATAGTTTGGGAAAACTCATTGCAAGACTATTACAATGTTTGTTGATTTTCAGAATTATTGGGTTTAAATGGGTTAGAAGTATACGATACCTTGCGTTGTCAGCGGAAGTCGTAAATCTCGTAGTAAAATGGTTATGTTATGGACAGAATTCTGCCCGTGAAATGTCACCCTTATTTCTGTATGTTTTGGACCAAAGCGCAATGCATTCCGGGAACCCGTGACTAGGCATATCTGTTACTTTATAGGTTCAGAACAACACAGCAAGGGAGATAAACGAGACGAAGTTCTCAGCCCTAAAGGTAAATATATCGTCATGATGAGTCACACCTGTGTGATACCTCACTTACACGCCTATGATGCTTGTGTTTATGGCAATCTCTTTGTGTCTGTCTTAGCGCCAATGTTATTCTTTTATGTCCTTTAGTTCTTCGGTATACAGTACTCCTAAGTTCCCTCATTTAACTCTATCATGTTCCACTCTATCACTAAATCTACCTCCCTTTCCACTCAGCGAAATTAATAGGGTTATGACATCTATATTTATCTATCCCACTTTTACTCTATCAGATATCAACTAACCCAAACTAGCTCTACCCTGATCTACAAATTTACATTTGACCAATGTATTTCCCTATCAAAGATCCCCCTTACTCTACCATACCCTAAAGAGCTCTACCCTGTATCTTATTCTGTTGTTTTGCTTCCTAAAAATACCTTTAACATTTCGCCTGCTATTAATATGTAAATATATATATATATATATATATATATATATATATATATATATATATATATATATATATATATATTATACAGTTAATCTGTATAATCAGGTAGTATGTATATTTTGAAATCATAACTTTCTCAATCTCAGTCCATATAACTAAGGGATTAGAATAATACAAACGAATTTTAATGAGTAGACATGAGTAGTCCTGTAATGTCATACTACCCCATTTATTCTCTTTTTCAGAATGTTTTGAACACACAAAACAAACACACATATTCTATATATATATATATATATATATATATATATATATATATATATATATATATATATATATATATATATATATATATAATTATTAGATTGTTCCCTCATTCAACTCTACTTTACCCTATCTTTCATGACTCATTTATTTACTTTCCAGTGATGTATATCATAATCGGATCACTATCAGTACTCGTCATTGCCATTATTCTTGCCATCGTCATCACCATTTTGTGTCGCCGGCACAAACGCCAAGGCGGAACCATCTGTACCCATGCGACCAGATGTCGCCACTCTACATCTGCATATGAAAAACAGCGGATACCGCGGAAACAGCGTCACCAATCCACGCTATGTTGCAAGTCAGGCACCACCCAAGATCCAGAACACCGAGAATGAATATCTGGAGCTGGGAAAGCCCTCTGATGAGGTGTATGAAGAGATCCCCGATTCTACATTGCCGGATTTGAAGCAGGTCAATCCAACGCCACCGATCCCGCGCAGTCCAAATCCCGATGTGAATAATCAGTCTGGAGCCCAAAGGAATGATTCTAATATTAGACCTATTAGCCAATCCGGATTGAGTCCTCTGAGACTGTCAGAAATTAGCAATAAAAGCACATATCTCGATTTGTTAGGATAGAATTGTTTTGTTGCAGATCGACTCTATGATTTATTTAGCATTAAATGTACTTTGTGGTTCGTCACATGTTTATACTCTGCTCTATATAGATTTGCGTAAGTAAATTCGTGCTTCAGCTAGAGTCATTAGAGCATTTGATGAGGTTTTCGCTGCCAACTTAAGAAGATACCGATATACTGTTGAAAATAGGTGCACAAATATGGCATATATATAGAATCATACTTAATATAAATATATTGACGTAAAATGGCTTCATGGATTGTACATAGCCCAAAACACTGGAAAATGTATACTTTGATATATATCCTTCAGTAGGACTACTATATAGATACGGTGAGTATATATATAATTTTTTTAGGCTTTTGGTTACTACTTATAAACTGGAAATGAATCATTTAATCATGGGACTGTCATTTAACAACAACAACAACGATCACACACACACACACACACACACACACACACACACACACACACACACACACACACACACACATACATATATATATATATATATATATATATACATATACATATATGTTACAGTTAATCTGTATAATCAGGTAATATGTATATTACCTGAAATTTTCAGGTAATATGTCTGTTGCTAACTGAGATTTAATACAAATTGATTTACACCTGAAAAGTACGATACCGCTATAAATAATATATGTCTGTAAAATGTAGTGCCACTAATCTGCTTCTATCAACGATATATGTGGCTTTATTAAACTTTAATACAGCATTCTGATTATGTAATAGGTAGAATTCTCCCGAACCTTTAGGAATGTCATTTCTCAATAAATTGGTTCTCTTTATGTGTTTTATTTCTCTCTCTCTCTCTCTCTCTCTCTCTCAGTGTGTGTGTTTGTGTGTGCGTGCATGTGTGTATGTGTGTGTTCGTGTGTGTGTGTATGCGTGTGTGTGTTTATTTTATTTGTTCACTATTCCCTCAATTTCTATGACCCGTAATTACTACGATAATTATCAAAGTGATACTTTTTTCCCTCAAAATGGTATACACAAAATTGTGTACTACAATAGACTTTACTAAAGTTGATTTCTAAGCATTTATTATTATTATTATTATTATTATTATTATTATTATTATAATATCTATGATTATCACTGTTGCTGTTACTACTGTATCTAATAAAAATAACACAGCAATAATAATAATAATAATAAGAAGAAGAAGAAGAATTATTTTATTAAATTCTCCAGTAAACACTCTCAATTATATTATCCTTAATCAGACCTGGTTTTAGGCCAACCAAATGTTGAACCAAGATATTTTTCAGTGGTGTCATTACGATAAGTTAATAAATATGTCACAAAGGATTCATCCGAGATAGTGGGCGTTCGACAATGTACAGATGATTGATGTTTTACGGCCAGTTTTGTGCACGTGATAGGCTAAATGGGCCGAGCGACCTCCAAAGATAATGAAGCGAAGTCAAAGATTAAACAACCTTCATATATGCCCAGGCCGAGATTCGAACACGGGTGGGACTGATCTGTGGTCCAACAC
>JAODUP010001139.1:0-144570 GCA_025642065.1 Paralvinella palmiformis | reverse complement strand
AAGTTCATTAATTCAAGAAATGAAGCGCAAATAAACATAAGGTCGTAGACTGCCGACCAAGAAAAACAAATCCCACATACACAACTAGGAGTCGAAGACAAAACATTCATCTAATCGAAACCCTCCAAGAATATAGTAATCTCAATAATGATGACGATCGCGGTATTAATTTATTTAATTATTTATTTAACATCATACTGTTATATCTTGTAAATAAAAACTAGTAGCCTAATAGTTTCAAAAAGAAGAATATGCAAATTTCACAACTGTCTGTCTAATCCAACTTCTAAAAGAAAGAAAGCTACGAAAATTAGTCATGGCAGTTAGGAAATGACTCATAAGTATGCTACGTATGCAATTTTCTTGATAAGTCTCATCTTCCAAATATATTTCAAGCTATGGCACTGACTAGATAATACTTAGATAAGCCGTTAATATCTACAAACATATTTGTAATGATATATTTGTGCTATATCATAGTGTACGCTTATCCCTAGTAGTTAACATATATATATATATATATATATATATATATATATATATCACGTGACCACTGTAAAAGTAGTACAGAAAGACTTGTTTAATAAAATCAGTTCATGTTCAGACTGTGTTATAGACACACGCAATTCCATACATACACAACGGTGCATCCAACATTGCATGGTACCAAACGTCTCTTGAACTCATTGATAACGGATTGAATTAATTGAAAATGGAACACATGAAGCTATCAAAAGAAATAATATTCCAAGGTAATGTCAGTGATAATTTGATACGATTCAAACAAAGACTTACTCTCTATATGGAAGCGGTCAATATGGATAGCAAGCCAGATAAATGGAAAACGGTCGAATAGACTGTAGCCGGTCCAGAAGCCTTTAATGTATTAATGCGCACTGTTAGTGCTACAATTTTGGTGCGTTGGCTAAAACCTTTAAATCAACATTATCAGAAGTGAATTATGCGCTAAAATTGGGACTGCAGTTCAGTGAATGTACATGGAACCTGATGTTGAATTATAGTGAAGTCTGGATTGCTGTTTAATATCTGGAATAACTTTTAGATATTAGTCATTCATTGGACACTTATCACTCATTGTCTCCATGACAACCCTGGCCTACACCAACAGTACTTTGAAGTATGTGTGGAAATCAATGAAGCATTCACCACTTCCCAGTGATTTGTTTACAACAATAAAGAGCTTGAATATATGCCAGGTGAGTCATACAGTGAGGGGGTGTCGTGCAGGAACAAAGCGTGGGAGGTCTATTGTTGTAATAACTCATAGAAGTGAATCGTGTACATATCAACATAAACAAGCCAGTGGACTTGGTGTAAAGAAGAACAATATAGTGAGGATTAAATGTAACTATGTTCATGTTCAACCTTTGAAGAAGTCTCTGCAAATATGTTGCCTTAACCAAAGATCAATCAAGAACAAGGCTTTGTCTCTGAGTGACACAAACTTTGAACACATGGACTGTGTTTTCAATACGGGAGAGATGACGGTGCATCTGGCTGTCTTATAATAAGTTATATCGACCCCCACCGTCAAAAGATAATTGCTCGACCATCCCTGACTTCTTGGACCAGTGGTCTACATTTCTCGCTGGATACATCACCCACAACAATAATTGTTGGAGATTTAAACTTTCATGTTGATGTCAAAAACGATCGTGATGCTCAGCGATTTATGGATACAATCAAAGCGTGTGGTCTACAACAACATGAACCGACTCATGTGCTCTGCCATACATTAGACGTCGTGATCAGCAGGGACACCAGTCACATCATATCGGCCGTTACCATCACTGATCCGGGACTTTGCAACCACCTTGGGAAACTGACACTTGACCACTTCGTTGTAACATTCACCACAACCCTGGTCACATGCAGAAGATTATTTCATATAGAAAACTACGTGTCATAGATGTGGAGGCTTTCAAGCATGATATCGTAGTTTCCTCCATGTTACAAACTACTCAAGGTAATGTAGATGGTTTGGTGACTGCTTTTACCAATGGACTAACATCACTTATTGATAAGCATGCACCTCTTCGTACTAGAACTATTACAGAGCGTCCTGATTGTCCATGGTACACCGATACATTACATGAAGCTAAACATCTCCGACAGAAACTGGAAAGACGATGGAAAAAGAGTCGCTTGACTGTTAACCACCAAATATATAGAGATCAATGTATTGTGGTGAATAAACTCCTAAACAGGGTCTCCCAGTGAACTAACCGAGATGTTCAGCTCTTTCTTTATTAATAAGATACAAACCATCCGACGTGACCTCCAGACCGATCAGATGCACGGTATTGACTTCATGAGGAGCTCCAGTCAGCTTACCGTAGATTTCACTAGACCGAAACGGCACTTCTGAAGGTACAAAGCGATATCCTCGAGTCTCTTGATCATGGTTTTGTCACAGTGTTGGTCATGCTCGATCTGTCAGCTGCATTTGATACTCTCGATCATGGAATCTTGTTGAGTCGCTTTGAGAATGTATTCGGAATCTCCGGAGCAGCTCTCAAATGGATAACATCATACCTTACCGACCGCTTCCAGGTAATGGTCATAGATAGCGAGCATTCTAAGCCAGTACACCTGAAATATGGTGTACCACAAGGCTCGGTACTCGGCCCGAAGAAATACACCATGTACGCTAAGCCTCTAGGAGTCATTATCCTCGGCAAGGACTTTCTTACAATTTTTATGCAGATGACACACGGCTACACATCTCATTCAAGCCGAAGGAAGACGATGTGAAAGCATAACCCTTCTCACTCATTGAGAACTGTCTTACTGACACTGAGGGATGGATGCGTACAAACATGCTCAAACTGAACAGTGACAAGACGGAAGTTATACTATTCACATCTAAGCATAATGCCATCCATATGGAAAACGTTACTGTTTGTTTTGGTGACATTAATATAACACCAGTGAATACTGTGAGGAACTTACGTGTTATCTTTGACTCTGCACTAAATATGGAGCAACAGTTGAATAATATCTGTAGGTCTGGGTATCACCAACTCCGCAACATTTGGCATATTAGGCGTTACTTAACAAGTGATTCACTAGTTAATGGGTTTATAACATACTGTAACGCTTTGCTCAATGGACTGCCCAGACCTCCATTAATAAGTTACAACGTATACAGAACACGGCGGCACGGATTGTAACTCAAACATCACGCCGGAGTCACATTACACCAATATTGAAGGATCTGCCTGTTAAGTATCGAGTGCAATTTAAAATCCTAATGCACACGTATAAAGCCCTACATGAACAGGCTCCAAGACACATATCTGATATGTTGACAGTTTATCATCCAAGAAGAACACTACGTTCGATGGGTTCAGTGACATCGATGGTTCCAAGGATTAGAACATCTAGCTATGGCGAAAGAAAATGTCAGTGTTCAGCAGCCAAGCTATGGAATGCACTCCCAGCACACATTCGTGAATCCAAAACACTGAACATTTTTAAGATGTTGCTGAAAACGCTTTTGTTCTCCAGCCATTTGTATGTTTAATTTTTTTTTCTTTTTCGTAGTCAGGAATACTTTAAGAATCTTTAATACCCGATCAAATTGTTCTGGGAACATTAAACCTCAAAGTAAAAGAAAAATTACTTTCTAATGGTGATTTTGACCTGGAAAAGCAGTATCCATTTTCCAAGCGAGCGAAGTTGCAAAACGCCAAATACAGGCAATGACGGGTGGCGCTAGCAGCTGTACTATGATGATGCTGTAAGACGATCCGATGAGAGCAACGGTTACCATGGCAACCAGACAAGTCTCCTCTTCACTTCCATCCGGACAGGGGTCAGAGGTCAGGAGCACCCATGAAAACAGCATAGGCGAATAGAAATGTCATCGCTGTGGGCGAAAACACGGCTATAATGGATGTCCGCCTTGGGGAAAGACTTGTAGTAAATGGATAATCGTACACAGAAAAGTGATGAACAGTGATGAAAGTGAAGAGGAGCTATTTGGTCATTCAGTTGAAACTGAAACAGGCAATGAAGGGTTTGTACCATTGCCAATAAATGGAACAGTAATACATCTGAAGATCGAGACGGGCGCACAAGCAAATCTACTCTCTATGAAGGACTAGAATGACCTGAAAAGAGGCACAAACTTAACTTAGTACAATAACGACAGCATACCAGGAGAAACGAATCTTAACCAAGAAACAAGCCTGAGAAGAGATGTTACTGTTATGAAGGGAATGTCCCTAACTGAATACAAATGTTGGCCTGGTGTACATAGATATCAGTACAATTGTGTATCAATAAGATGAGGAATAATTTATAAATAACAATTTTCTTAATGGACATGTCTACTTCTGAAGTAAGGTTCTCATAAATGCTATTTAAAATTTAACGTGAAAATATTTCAGGGGCACCGTGGTGTTGGGATAATATTTTCTGTCACTTCACAAACATGCAGCCTTTTAACGTTCAGTTCGTTCAAACAGTAAACAATACAGTAAATTAGCAACAATTAACAGTCGAGATTGCTATTAAATAGTATTTGTATTTAACTATATTTACATTTATATGTGTTCGCATTTGATCTGATGAAAATAATTTGTATTTGTAACTAAATTCTTTAGCATGCATTTGACCCCATGTTTTAAATTAAACATCCCACATATACATATAACACTGGATCCAAGTGAACTACCAATTTATTTACAGCAGAGCCGAAACTAAACACAGCGAATCATGATATGAATGTATGGTAAGTTTTGGTAACCTTGAAATTGAATATTCTTACCTTGACATAGTAAACCATTTTATAGTTAGATGCCGTCTCCGGACTGAAACACTGTCACAGATGTAGAAACACTAGCTCATGGAATCCGAGGAAGGTTTTATTGAAATGGTTCTAGGGCAACAACTGCAATCGGTAGACAGGTTTGAGTGCGAGTTTGAAGCTTACGAAAACATGCATTGTACAAACTTTCACACAATAATAGAAGATTTCTTTAATGCGTGTTGATTGATGTTTTACGGCCACCTTTGTGCACAATGTAGGCTAAATGGGCCAAGCGACCTCCAAAGATAATGAGGCGAAGTCTAAGATGAAACAACCTTCAGATATACCCACGCCGAGATTCGAACACGGGTGGTAGTGATCTGTGGTACAACACGCTACCGCTAGACCACGGAGGGGCCCCTTCTTTGATGCAAGACATATTTGAGGGAGGTGTCATGCTACCAATGACATCCTTTAATTTGTGGCTGCTGCTTTACTAAAAGTCTGATCTATTATTTAGGAGCTCATGAGAGGGAGCTTTGATTTGGGTTGAGTCGCTATTCTAAGAACTTTTACAAACATATGGACTGAATGCCTTAATGTTGCTGCGCCAACATTGTGGAATAAGGTGCCTGATCATATTAGAAATTCTAAGTCACTAAATGTGGTGTTTTTTTAATGTCAAAACATTCCTATCCAAACAAGTTTTTAATTGTTAACGTATACTCATCATATTTAGTATTTTTTTCTTTTATTGAGTATCTCTTTCTTTTAATGTACAACGCCTCAGAACAGGATTACCTGGTTTTGGTGCTTTATAAATATACAGTATTATTATTATTATTGTGTAACATTAGGTTAGCAGTTAATAGTTGTGTGTTGAATGTAAACAAACTTTATTATTCAATCGGAATAGTGCCCCAAATCCTCACTAAACTATCGAAGAAATGAAACCAAATAAAACGCTCAGTTAGCATTACATGAAAATCATCGTGGAAGTGGAAAATCACCAGACACCACTGGATATGATCCCGACAACAATAAAACTCGACAACTGGACCTCTTCACTTGCAATGCTCATGCTACTTAACCGCTGACTTTTGATGCAACTCCATTCTAGAAATTACACTAGTTCATCGTTTGCCTAACAAGGTAACGATAACCCCCATCTTATGTTGGTTCTGAAAGTACTGGCTTTATATAGTTCCGAAAAAATCTATTATTTTTAAACTACAAATCAGACTTCTATTACTTCCATAGTCAGCCTTATGCTATACTAATTAGTTCCAGCGGACACATTCGCTTCTATTGCGCAGGTCTGTGTACGTCCTTCTTCACATGGCTCGCGCATGTTAAGGATAATATTTTTACGTTTTCTTTTTATCTTAGTAATAGGCATGAGGAATATGGCCACTTACGTGTATCATATGTATTGTTTGACTTTTGTTATGTAAAATCACCTTATGACGAGAAACGGGTGATATTAAATCAATTTCATTAATGATTTGTGCACGTGTACACAATAAAATTATTAGCAAGTTATTAAGTTATTAGCAAGAACAGAATTTCTCTTCAAAACGTCTTTAAAAAGGGAACAATATTTTCAGTGTATGGAGGCAAGATTATAAAAAAAAATTTTGCTTGTTTGATGAAATATCTGAAGGTTGTTTCATCTTTGACTTCACTTCATTACCTTTGGAGGTCGGGCAGCCCATTTAGCCTATCATGTGCACGTAAGTGACAGTAAAACACCAATCATCTTGGTATAAATAGTAATCTTTAAGAACCACTGAAGATTGGGTACAAACTAATGATTCAGTAGAATACATTTTAATTTCTAAACAAAGTAATAATAATGTATGATTTATATAGCGCCACATTCAACTGAGTTGTTCTGGGCTGCTTTACATATATTAATATCCCCAACTCGGATCTGCTTCAATCCAGCACCTACCTCAATTCCGAAAGGAGCATACAATGTATGCTGCCATTAAAGGCGCAGAGTTACTCAAACACATAGCCATCACATCCTGTCAGGTTATCAATTATGGATGAGTGAACCAGTCACCACCAATGCAACATGACAGCTCTCGGAGCCTAAAACCCGCGACCCTTCTGCTAGGAGTCCTACCCTCTAACTAACTGTGTCGTCATGGCTCTAGTAATGTTTCATTTTTCTCACTTCGTATTAAATACATTCTTTACCAAATAACACAAAAAGTGGGCACATCACGGAAATCACTCATCAATCCATAATTTATTTGTCAAAAATGACATTCTGTTATGGATAATATTGTAAACTAATGAACTAAACAATTATTGTGTGGTAAAGAAATGAAACGGACTACTGACTTTTCTGAAACAAGGAATAGATGATTTAGTGGACAAGATCAAAGACAACAGTAATCCAATGGATATCGACTGTACATGCATTTATCAACTGATCACTGCTTTGTAATAATACTTTTCATACCAGTTTCTTACTACCCTGATTTTAGCTAACAACAGTACATCTACTCTAGCTCTAGATTTACTAGGCCCCTCGTTATAATAAGTTAGAACTTGCACAACACACTTCACAATTTGTACAGTCTGCAAGCATTATCAACCTAACCTTTAAATAAATCAACTGAAACAACACCAAGAACTAATTTGTCACTTTTCATGGACTTAGATGGTATGAGAGCACTTGCTGGAAAAGACCATTTAGTATCACACAAGAAAACCAACCTAATGGTTACAAATGAGAAAAGGTACATCAAGTTAACTTTATTTTACAATAAAATCTTCTGCTATAATGTCCTATTGGTTTTTAGCTTCCAATTTCTTCTTTAAACTTTCTGGCATCTCTGGTGGTGGTGGGCGGGGCATGCGGAAGTACACCTTCACCGAGTCATAGATAAACCACTGAAGTGCTGTTAGGGTACCAATCATGATGATCCTTGGGAATAATCCCTTCCACATACCTGCAGTATGAGAGAGACATTTGAGTACTTCTCGCTCATTGAACAACTAACATTGAAATGTATAACACAGAAAATAACAGTGCATCATTCTATAAAAAGGGCAATATAGACGCACCATAAAATCCCAAGTCCTTTCCTATTTGGAAGAAGGTACTGCCTTTCTGCTGGTTCAATTTGGATACAATTGTGTCAGCTGGGTGAGACACAATTGCACAGAATATTCCAGCTGAAAAAATAAGTTGTCATCCAGTATATACAAGTGAATAAAAATTAATGATAATTGAACATTAACTACAGTTTATTAAAGGAATTTTTTTTTCTTTCATGCCATTCAATGCCACAAAAAACATAATGCTAAACTATAGAATAACACCAAAATACTAGCCTTTGTTAATTGTTAAAATAACTGATAAAATCTATTTATCTCTCAGATGTTTACTGCGGAGTGATTGTACATACCTATATAGCCAGCTACAAATGTTACAACAAGCTGTTCTGCCTTGCTACATTCTGACCTAGGCTTAGGAACTACAAACTTGTATATAGCCTCAACAGTTCTCTCAAAGCAAGCAAACTTCATCATTGTATATGGTATCTGTCGACCCCAAAGAGGCACAATGCCTTTATAGAAACTGAAAATAAAATCTTACATATAGACATAGCCATACATGAAGACAAAACACAGACCTGGCATACACATCAAATAGCGGAATGATAATGGTTCCAACAACATACCCCCACATCCCTTCCTCTGCCATGAGTTTGGGAAGGCCTTCCCTTAAGGTGTTCGCAAACCCTGGCTGTGTCTGTATGCGGACCTTAACTGCTTCCATGGGACACAGGGCAATATCGGCAAAGAATTCAGCTGATGCACTTGCAGCAAGGTATAACGAGGTTCTCCACAGGTAAGAATTCTCCTACAAATCAAACCTAGGTTTTACCGGCTTATCAAAATGTGATGAACATATATAGAGATTAAAATCAAACACTGTTATACCTGCCATTGTAGACAATTTATCAGACAATACAATTATAACATGGATGTTAAAACAGCCAAAAAAATATAATACAAACACACTAAGACAAAGTCAAATTAAAGTTTTACATACCTCACCTAAAAGTCCTGAGTACAAAACCTTGAAAACCTCATATAATCCAAACTTGCCCAGTCCTTGCATCGAGTAGCCAAAAAATGTAGGCGCCCATCCCTTTCCCAGTTCTCGGAGTCCACTTTCCTTCACTGTCACTTTGAAACCTTTTATAATGTTGCCATATTTGTCTGGATCAACTTGCATTCGACACTTCACCAAATCCAGAGGAACTACAGAAGTATGGGTGATGCCACAGCTCAAGATCCCTCCAAAACCGCACAGAGCAAAAAATTTCATGCTCCCATATTCACAGCTTTCTCCTTCTGCAATGAGATCAACCCTGTATATTAAAGACAACAAACACACACACACACAACTCGAGGCAAAACTAATACAAGACAGAAACTAATTTTTCCACTCTTCTAGGCAATTCACAAGACTTACCTATGGAAACCAAATTGAAACAAATCTGCAACACCTTGTCCAATATATATATATAATTTTTTAAATATTTGTACATGTACGTATGCGATTAAAACAAATTCCTACATGTACTTCTCAATTCATTGCCGTTAATATTTGCATTATGCAACCAAGGAAAATAACAGATGCTCTAGTATAGCATAAACACCATTATGGTTCAATTTCACTACTACTCATTACCATAACCAGTGTGCAAATGACAAATTATTGTTTAAAATTTTGTGGAAGTAATGCACGCAAAGAATTTAACACAACCAAAAAAAATTCAGAAGTCAAATATGAGTCACATTAGACCATAGCACCTAGGATGAACTTTTAATGCTGTTTTATCAACCAATCCAATCATACCTGAATACAAATGGTAAAAATAAATAACAATAAATACTAATACTTAATGATCACAGCAAATTTATTTGTGCACTAAAACCATCACAGACATATTATAGTTAAAACTATCATTTAAATATTTTAAATTAAGACCAATAGCGAATTGGTTATATATATATTTATAATACCCCAAAAACTAATATGGATAAGAATCCTAATTATATTATTAATTTTGGCTTTTATCTGCAAGCTTTTTCAGACTTTCTGGCATCTCTGGTGGTGGTGGGCGTGGCATGTAGAGATAAACCTTCACGGAGTCATAGATGAACCACTGGAGAGCTGTCAGTGTACCGATCATGATAATTCTCGGAAACAAGCCTTTCCACAGACCTGACAAAAAAATAACGTGAAAAGAGATGATTAAGTAAATCATAGTTCTAACAAAGCAAAGAAAATTTATGCTGTAAAAACAGGCATAAAATACATACCAGTATCTAGACATAATATATAATATGCTTACCATAGAATCCCAAATCTTTTCCAATTTGTACAAATGTACTACCCTTCTGTTGGTTAAGTTTAGATACAATTGTATCAGCAGGATGGGATACAATAGCACAGAATATACCAGCTGCAAAAGTAGAACACATACTAGTCAGCTATACTTTTTAGAAGAACCAAAATGTGGCTACCACACAAAGACAAAATTACAATTTCTTACTATTTAAATACTTAAAGTTAAAGGAGTTGAAAATTTCAAATAAAAATACCAGAAGACAACAAGCAATATACACACCTATATAACCAGCCATGAATGTTACGACCAGTTGTTCTGCTTTTGAACAGTCAGCCCTGGCCTTTGGTACCACAAATTTGTACAGTGCCTCTACTGTTCTTTCAAAGCATGCAAACTTCATCATTGTGTATGGAATTTGCCTACCCCAAAGAGGCACAATACCTTTGTAAAATCTACAATAATAAAATATGAAGACAAATATAATACATATCAGGCATGGGGTAATCATAATCGATTACGTGATCTCAAGTAATCGTAATCTCCATTTCCAGGTGCAATGTAATTGATTATATTGTAAATGTAATCGCAATCAGCAATTACTTTCATGATTACACAAGGTGTTTGATTATTTACCATGTTATATCATGTCAGAGATAATGGTTTGGTATGCTAGGCAAAAGATAACAATAGAACTGATTTACCCATTGACAGACTACTGTCATATTTATATACATGATGATTTGTCAGTTTATTAGTTCTACGAACATGCTTCAGTTGTTGACTCTATTATATGTCATATAAGCAGGCATTTCAGATTAACACATGATGATTTCACATGGTTCAGCCCAAACTAGTCAGACAGCCAGCAATCATGCATGACTTCTTTGTGACACCATTGTTTTAACTACAGCTCCAAATGACCCTGATTGGCCAGTGGTCAGATGCCAAGCAGCCAATTAAATTAATGCAGGCATTAGTGAACATAAATAATGCTACATGTTGACCTCTGGTCAAAATACAGGGTGACAAACATGGGCATTAGACATAGATCAAAGGTTGAAGTACAGCGTTGTAGGTGGTCAAGTTATAGAAGAAAAATAAAAGTGGTCCATCTACAGAGCTGGTTAGAGGGGGGGTTTGACTATATTCTATATATGATGCATTTTGTTACTAAATATATATTTTGCAAATAGTCAAACAATTCCATTTATATTGTTTGCAATATCTCTATAAATACCCATGCATTCATGACAAATGCATTACTTGTCCCTTTGCTCTACGGTGAATATTGATTTCAGAAATATTAAAACAAATTAATGTTGTACAATGGCATCAAAGTTTCTTGTACATTTTCATTTCAAGAACATACCAGAAAGTGCATATGGTTCTTACAAAGCAACATGAAAAATGCTGTAGCATGTTTATATCAGTATTAGATATGTAACTGGGTGAATATTGATGAAGAATCACATTGATATTTGTATTATATATATATATCTATACATAGTAATGATGATTACTTTACAATGTAACTGATTACATTCAGAATGAATGTAATCATAATATATTCAAGTAATCGTAATTGATTACCTTGGTCCTGTAATCACCCTAACCCAGATATATACGAGTAGAAATTATAACATCACAGAATTAACAACACAGACTTTCAATTGCAGCTTACCCCCAAACACCTTCCTCTGCCATTAATTTTGGTATGCCTTCTCTGAGAGTGTTGGCAAAACCAGGTTGTGTCTGGATACGCACTTTAACAGCTTCCATTGGGCATAAAGCAATATCAGCAAAGAACTCCGCTGAAGCACTGGCAGCAAGATATAATGTTGTCCTCCAAACATAGGTATTTTCCTACAATGCCATGAGAGTTCAACAGTGAAAATAATAATTTGTAAACCAGTTCAGAAAGTTCTAAGAATGTATATAATTATTAATAAATAATACTTAATAACTCAGCTGTGTAACATCTTACCTCTCCAATGACACCAGAATAGAAGTCTTTGAAGACCTCATACAGGCCAAATTTGCACAGACCCTGCATTGAATATCCAATGGCAGTAGGTGCCCATCCCTTGCCAAGCTCTCGTAAACCGCCCTCCTTTACTGTAACTCTGAATCCCGTAAAAACGCCACCATACTTCTGCGGATCAACCTGCATTCGGCACTTGACCAAGTCCAGTGGTACTACAGCTGTATGGGTCACACCACAGCTAAGAATGCCACCAAGACCACAGAGTGCAAAATACTTGCCACTACCAAATTCACAGCTGTCACCTTCTGCAAGCATGCACCAGTATGTAAGTACACAATTGAATCTGCTATTTTATAATGAATTCACAATACTTCATAAAAGCATAAAATGAAACAGGATAAATAACAACTTGTAAGAAAATTACACTTTATCAATATTACTAAATTACTAACAAAAAGCAAAAAATTCTAAACTATTTTTAAATGGTTCAAACAGATTCAACATGGTTGTATATATTGAATCTTCTGGTTAACTAGATTAAAAAATTACGCGTTTATTTTCAAACAATAACAATTTATATTTAAAACTATGTGATAACTACTGCAATGTATAATATCTTACTTTAGTTACCTTGGATTCATGTGAGTTGATGAGTGTTGTTAAATAATTAGACACACAAAAAACAGTGCAGGCTGAAACTGCCGAAAAACAAAACTGTCTGTAGCTCATCGTCTCAACTGTACTCCGGAATTCCAATGACTTGTGAAAAATAATATAATTTACCATTGCACATGGCACCATCCTTGAAAGCTGAGGTAAAGACTCGCAAAACTACAAAAAATAGTGTATTCCATGAAATAAAAAGGTGCAAAAACGAAAAATTATGTTTACCATGACTGCAAAATGTATTCCAAATGATGATAAATGTTTTATCACATTTATAGAAGTAAATGGAGGAAGGACATAGAAGTATACAATATCAGGTTTCTTAAATTTTAGATTTCAAGATCTGGAACCCCAAAAACTATTTACTACCACAACATCATGATGAAATATAGAATGCAGCCATATTTTCTATCTTTCGATAATAAAGTCACACTCTAAATATACACAAATATTAGAAAACAAACAACTTGATCAAAGATTAAACACACATTTAAGGTATTAAAATAGTTATTATACAAATATGTTATATTGTCTAAAGAAAGATCTCTTGTGATCATTTTCAGACAACTTTCATTACAAACTTTTGTTATTGTATTACACTTTATGATTGATAATTTTTTATGCTATGAAACACAGGTTAGTGTTAAGAAACACAAAGCATTTACCAGCAATTGCTGCAGCAGCAATGCTTCTGGATGGATTAATCTTTAACCCATCATCACACTGAGCCTGGAAGGGACTCGAGAAGGGGCTGTTTTTTACGGTGTCCAAGATGTTCCGGAACATGACTGGTCACGTTGACTGAAAGCAAAATAAACAATAACAACTTAAAATTTATACTATGCACCGCTGATTTATTCAACTTTATAAAGTAAAAATAAATAGGAGTTCACAATGAAAACAACAAATAGAATAAATACATTCCATTTTAATAATCATAAATGAACAGACCATAGCAAAATAATCAGATTCAATTACATAGAACAATATTACTATTACACTAGGATTGCCACATAAACGAGATCTTTTGCCCAAATAAAGAAATGTACTAAAATTAATTTAACCAAGTCAGTACCTTTATACTACTATTATTAGAAACGTTTGTGTGAATATTCTCTATTCTGAGTAGTATGTGATGTGATGTAATGCTTGACAAGGATTGTACATAAATTTAAACTGTTTAGAACACTTCATTGTGTCGGTGTTACTAAATTTTACAGAGAACAGTCTTCTTACCAAATGCTACTAAACGGTGTACTTAAGCACACTACCACCTCATTCTATACCTAAATTACATTTCAAAGAAAGCTATCTTCTGCTTCAAATATTATTTTCAATTTCAGAAAGAGAATTTTCTGTACCAAAATACAAATTTCCCAGGTAAAAAGTAGAAAATGTTCTTTAATCTTTAATACACAATAGGTATTTTTTCATCATTTATGGCTAGGCTTAGGTGGGGTTTAATTTTAGGTTCTGGCCAGGGTTATCCAACCTTTTGAATGAAAGGTCAAAACTGTTCTGCTATTTCACCCCTTGGGTCAAAGGGGATGATCAGTTTTGACCAGTGAAGTCCCCAATAATTTTTGTATCTCAGTACTTGACTCCCTAAATGTTCAAGTGCTAAACAAATTTGGCTAATTCCAAAATACAAAAAAAGAAAGTAGTACAAAGACTAATCTCGTTAACCATAATGTTCATCCTTAGTATGCCAAAACTAATGAACCAGTTGCCAGTTAGATAGTTTTCCAAACTGTTCGCTTGGTGCAGCACCGTTTTTGCAATATCTGGTGAGGTTGGCTAACGAGAGAGTTTAATTACAACATACAAATCTAGTACAGAATATATAGGCAGATATCTGCCTTTGTTTTCACCAGACTGGCTTGGTGATTGACCTCTGCAGCAGTCGGGACAGTGCCTCCAGTAAATGTTTGTCTGGATCTGGGAACTAAGCCATTCAACACTAATTAATATATTATAAATAAACAGTATACAATGTAATCAGATATTCTTTAAGTCATCTCAAGAAAGATTTCTACAAATGACTGCTAAAATCAATTGATATGAAGGCACTTATTATTTTTTTTATGTGAATCTGAATGTTTGATGTTATATGCCAACGTCATCTATAGAATGAATACCCTTAGGAATTAGTAGTAACCCACATTAAAATGACATTTAGCTTAATAAAATGATGTGGTTACAGATGTTACATCTATGGTGGTAATACAGAAGAGGACTTCAATAAAAGCAAAATGGGAATCCATCTTATAACTTAAGCAAGTTAACCAATATTTCTTTCCCCCATATTCTTATCAGATTAAATGTGACATGCTATTAATAATTCATAAATTGCTTACTGATTTCAACGTCAGACAGAGATATGTTAGTCATAATACATGACAAGTGAAATTGTTGTTTATGCTTTGTAATAAATGTGGCTATTTGTATAAATAAGGATTGCCAGATTGGTAACTATGAAATAAAAATAATTTTCTGACAAATCTATTTAGAAAGACATGGATTGTTCATATCTTAATCCAAACTGGCTACATTCTGACATCTTATCTAAGCTATAGGTTTGGTATTTTGTAAATTGTTGACAACTTGTGGATCTGACAGCAGTAAATATTATAGTGTGATATTTAATCGCACAAAGCAAGGCCTCGGGTAGTACTGTAACAAAGGCTAATCAAAATCATGAACAGGGCAGATGATGACAGTATATGGATGAAGATTCATATGAAATTTTATTTAAAGATGAAACCTTTTATCAAGAAGAGCGTATGATTATTTTTTAGTTTCAAACGTATTTAAACTTTGGATATATGGTAAAAAGCTATTCAACCTATGAAACAAGCCACAGACACATGTCAGACCAACCTCTGAACCCCACCATGCAGCTGTGTTTTTTCATTGAAAGACATGTTTAGCATATCAGTTAAGTCAGGTATTTGACACATGTTAGACCAAGCTTTGAACCCCACCATGTAGCTGTGTTTTTTCATTGAAAGACATGTTTAGCATATGATTCAAAGTATAACCCTGCTGGATGGTAAATATTGCTGGCTTATTTAATAACCTGCTATATTGGTTAACTTGCTCAAGTCACATACAAACACACATTTGTACAGAGAGACCAAGTTTGTCTCAGCTTGTTATAATGTATTGACTGATCTTTATTTCAACTTAAATAATTTGAAGAGAATTATTTCTATGCAGGGCTCGACATTAACTTTTTTTGCCACTTGATATATAGGACAATTCACACTTTATTTTCATTTGTCCGAGAGCTGGCCAGGTTGGCCGTAGCAGGTACACCCTTAGCTACAGGTTTTGAGGAACATTTCATCGGCTGCCTTATCAGGAAACAGCCCTGGAAATTCAAATGTCCACTTAGCAATATGTAAATCATTTCTTTTTCGCTTTGTATTCCTTTTGCAATACAGAACGTCCCTTTGCAGTTTTCTTTTCTGGAATTTTGACGACATCTTGAATCATTTCCATGATTACTAAATCATACTGTAGAATAGCACCTGAGTCTTGTCACGTAGCCAATGGTTATTGGCATTGGCACAGTAAAACATGCTAAGAACTCAGGGCCTGAACTAGCCCAACCAAATTTCTTACTACAAAAAAATTTAATAGCTATTAAAACCATATTTTTTACTAGTCAGAACAAAACTGTGCTGGAATCGACGGAGAACACCAGACCGTAAATTTGTGTATGACTGATGTTTGACAGCCACTTTTGTGCGCATGGTAGGCCAAATGGGGCGATTGACCCCTAAAGGTAAGGAAGCAAAGTTAAAGATGAAAATCAGCTATGCTGACACCGAGATTCGAACTCAGGTGGTAGTGATCTGTGGTCCAGCGCCTTACCAATTAGACCACAAAGGCGATAAAGACAATAATTATGTGTTTGCCAATTCATACACAGAGGATCAAGGAAGAACCACAATTAAGTTACCAAAAACTGGATATAATTCCTCTAGCAAAGTATGAAAACAGTTAATATGATAACTGCCTCTTTGGCCACATGGTAGAGTGTAAGACTATAGGTAAAGCGTAAGACTATTTACCTACGGCCATTCTGTGTAGGAGGTCATGGGTTCGCGCCTCGTTATCCAGTTTTTGGTAGCTTAAATTTATTTAGAATTAGTCTCCATGTGGAAGCTATAAATTACTGACCATATGCATCTCCCTCATTTGAGGTTGCTAGCCATATTAAAAACTCCCATTTCAGCTATTATTATTAATCCATATTTGTCATAATATTAACATAAAATGGAGAGAAAAACAGTGATCAAACAAATAAACAGGAAAGGGACAGAAGTCCACTCGATAAACAAGACCATGTGCTTTTATTTACTGTAAACAAAGACAACTGGACAATCAAGAGAAAGTATTTGAGTCACGAGACCATCATAATGCAAATGGCTATTTACCAGCCAAGATCACCAAAATCTCTCCCATCCTTCAAGCATGGTTCTTATATTCAGTAAATATTTATAACAAAGACATCTGAAATGGTTACAGCAATAGAATTTAGCATTATTTCAGATCATTAAACTATCAACTGATAAATATCTGTCGTTTATCACGACCCGTTTTCTGCTAAAAATTGGTCCAAAATCCAGCCTACAATCGAGAACAGTACTTTTTAGTGACCGTTGGTGTAGTATAAACGTAAGTGTGTTAAACAATGATACTTTCCACTGTGAAGAGCTCCAAAATAGTGGAAAATCATTCTACAGAAAACATATTTTGTATGGTTTTTAGTCACTAAGAATCGTCAAAAATACAACTTGACACGGCGGACAACCAAGCATGTGGTTTTACTTGTCTGATTACGTCGTTTGGTAGTCCCGGACAGGTGGACAACTGTTAATGTCGAGCCCTGCTATGTGTAACAAACTTGCGAAAACTAGTCACCCCTGGACATCAGGATGTTTACTCAATCCAGGGAATGCATAATGCCTGTCAGTACCTGATTTGTTCTAAGCCACTGGGAGATATTAAATTGTTATAGTGTTAACAGTGGCTGAGTTTCTTCAACCTGCCTGTCAGTGTTAATAAATATGATTTTGATTAATGAATTAAAATTAACATTTGTCAATCATATTAGCTTGAATTGTTCCTCATACCATACCTTACAGATTACAAAATTAAACATGTTCAGTACCACTGTTTCCTACTGACAAAGTTTTAAAAATCTATCCCGGAGATTTCCTTTGCTTGGGTAAATTAAATGGTCCCAAACAATGAGGAACTTGGAACTAATCCACTGATAGGTGTTGCAATATAACTAGGTTATCCATACCAAAGCTATAATTTAAACTCTGATCACTGTTTGAGACATTTAAAAAATACCAATTTCTTCAAAGAAACAAATAAAGAGATGTCCAAGAAGTAACCAGGGCATCAGTTTAAAACATAAAAAAGGAACCGATGATTCAGAAAGGTCAAGCAATTACTGAACTAGGCCAATATTTTACCAACGACCTTGAAATGCTTCACGATGACCCAAATAACTTTGAGTACTGCAGCTGATGGCAATAACATTTGATATGATAAATATTAGGGTAATCATTTATCAAATCAACTCGTCACACTGGCATACAATCATTTGCAATTGTATCCGTTTACGTGGACTAGCAAGCCTTTCACTATTTTAGGAGTATAAAATACGCCGGCCGGCATCCGCTAAATACCTTATAAACACTAAGAAGTAAACCTCTCCTATACACAACCAGGTTGTCTTGTATTCTTAAGTGAGCCTTTAATATCACTGTGTAAAATGAAAATATAAAATTATGTATATGATTATAGAGATCTATGATTACCTCTGTGCTCTAATAATATATGGTGACCTCCACTCGCTCTCCACAACCAAGAAACCAGAGAGCCAACAGCACATGTGAGCCTATTCAGAGCTGTGATTGGATGCGTTGTTATGACGTCACGGTTGCTGATCGACTAAATCGACCACTAGTCAAATAACAGAATTACCGAAAAGAACCAACAATATTTTAAATGCTTCCAAAATCTAAGTTGTGATGTTTCACATAATGCATTTTTGATCCAGATGTGGTAAAATTAAAAGATGAATTTAGTTGGTTTATGAATGTCTCATCTTGGCGCAATGCAAATATGAGTCGAAAGTCTTCAAAGGGAAGGAAAATGGAGTTGCTCAAACTTAGAATTAACTGCAGTATATACATTTAAAGCTTGTATATCTAAGCCAACAAACGGCTATTAACGTTACCCTAAACACCATGTTTGATCCGTACTCATTAATGATTAGTAGTATTCTTATAGTTGACTATAGTGATTCCTTAATTATATAGATCTACTGAATGTGTATAAAAGGAGTTCACTACATGATACGGCATCCGAGATACAGAGGAGACAAACTAGATGTTGAGAAAGTACAGAGAAGGGCAACTAAAAGCATTAGCCATCTTCCATATGAGAGCCAGCTTAAATTCCCAAAGCTGCCATCTTTGGACTCTAGAAGGCGAAGAGGGGATATGATCCATGTATTTAAGATTATGAATGATATGGACAGGCTAGATCCCCATAACTTCTTTACCTTCCCACCTAACAACAACACCAGAGGCCACAGTAAAAAAAAGTATCCATGGGACGATGCAGGCTTGATTTGAGGGGAAGGGTTTTTAGTCAAAAGAACAATTCATGACTGGAACTACCTGCCTGAACATGTAATATCTTGTGCTAGCTAATCTGAACAGCTTTAAGTCAAATTTGGAAAATTTTTGAAAGGGGGAACACTATAGACTGCCATGATAAAATGAGATATATGCACTCCAGAAATACAACCAAGAAGGACCGGAATACCATAACAGGCATTTCCTTTTAATTTTGTATATAAGGTATCAAGGTATCAAGATACTGGTAGATGATAAATAAAGATGAAAGAGATAATAATCAATGTTTTTGGTAGTGATACTATATCCATGTATGTTTTATTTAGCTATCTGGATAATTATATATATATATATATATATCATATGGATAATATATATATATATATATATATATATATATATATATATATATATATATTTCTGAATAATTTTTTTTTTTTTTTTTTTTGATAGATGCATATATCCATATATAATTATTTAATTAAGGTTTTCATTCTATACAATAGTAAATAGAGTACGTTTCAATGGAAAAGTATTCTTAGTTACAACTGTTAATATCCTTAGTTATACCAAAGACCATAATTATGATCTTTGGTTACACTGCCACAGTAATTCTTTGGGTGGCTTTCACACTGTTTCAATAGTTTTTCAGAGTATATATATATATATATATATAATCCGAGAACATACACTTTTCCCTAGTAAGAACTTTGAATGTCCATACTACGGTAAACAATAAAATTTTGTACTCAGGTGGAAATATTCTATATCTTTATTATGCTTTAAATTACGCTGTATAACGCACTATATACTATTAACAGACTCCTTGGCATCAATATCTCGGACCTTTCATTACACGATGTATTAATTAACGTTCTATTTGTTGTTAAGGTCAAGGTCTTAAATGTGCGGGGCTTTAACAGGCAACAGTGTTATGATTATTGAAGGAACATGTTTCGTCCACTAAATCATCGTATTTTGTCAAATATTTATCAGCTTCATCGGTGTCAATGCGCAAGTGAAATACCACATTCACTAGTGAGATATTTAAATGAATCCGCCGATCAAGTTGACGTTACGAAACAAGATGAAAAAGTTCCAAGTCAGTCCAAACTTGGTAAAAAACCCATGGTCAACTATCCCATAGTGAAAAATCTTTTCCTTGGAAAATTTAATGAGGTGAGCTTTTTAATAACTTGTTATTGCGCTAGCATAAGCGGTCATATAAAATTACTGTTCATCCGAACATATACACAGTAAACATTGTCATACCAGTCCAGTAGATCTACTTAATAACTTATAGATCTAGTCTAAATGACCCAGGCCAGGGCGCGAACTGGACTGTTTGCCCTCGATTTCATTCGCATTGGAGTTAATTTCTCCCCATTTTATATTTGCCTTGGCCTGGGGAACCAGATCCCTCGATTTTATTGACCCTCAGTTCGTTGAAATACAAGTTATTAACAAATAGATCAAATACAATGTATTATTAAACGAAGTGATTGCTTGGCCGAGCATCGGAAACCTTGTCGCTAAAGGTCTGAGCACTCAATGTGCATGTGCTGGCTCCTATAGCTCGGAGCACTTAATGCAGGCTTCCAAATCCAGACACACTCCAGGCCTTCACTGTAGGGCACAGCCTCTTATAGACCCCTTGTTAATTTCATGCATAATTTACTGCAGGACATATGGTTGCTGCAGAGTGCTCGGATCTTTATACCCTAGTCCGAGCATCTGAAACAAGCCAAAATAGTGTTCAGTGCTTGTCTCTTTACCACCACCATACATGGTTCCAACCAGTGACCTGAAATAAAACTTTTCAAGTCAATAGTTTCGATACTAGGCTTCCGCATCAGATCTTTAGCGGCAAGGTAAATAATAATAATAATAATTACAAAACTTCTATTGCACCAATATCTTTGATTAACAAATGATCAGAGAGAGTGGAATGGATAAGCAAGTCTGAAAATGTGAGTTTTCAAATGGTGATGGAAAGAAACTATGCTCTTTGATGACACAACATGTTCAGGGATCGAATTCCAAAGATAGGCAATAGTGCAGAGTTTAAAAAATATTTATATGTATATAATTATTATATTATAATATATCACAACAAGGGCAAATAGTCTATTTTATTAAGGGCGAATAACAATAAAGATTGAATAGCCTTTTTCTACCAAGGGCTAATACAGTCGAGGGTGAATAGTCCATAACCTGCCAGGGTCATGTCATGTCAACACAATAGTAATGATTATAGGGAAAAAGTGAGGAGGTTCGACCAGGCAGGGAGAATTGACCACAACATTAAATTTAAAACCCTATTCTTTATTTATTACACTTAATAGTTTTAGGCTGGAACATAATGTATCACCGAATAATTGTTTTGTGTTTACTTTGAAACAATATACAACAATACACCACCAAAAACAATTAGCAACTGAAAGTAGTTATTTAAAAATTTGAACTTTTTCCGCTCGGTGTCAACACTTCAAAAGTCTATACTATGTATACATATACGTGTGGTTGATCTGCACTGTGGTCAAATTTCCTCTCCTGCCACTTTGCTTATGTAAATAAACTTTATGACATTGAATTGGTCACAAATTACGTGATCAGTGCCTTATTAGGAACATTAAACATTGAGGGACGTGTAGAAAAATACCTCTTGTCGATTGCTGTATCATGTATACTAAGATCAAACCATTGAAGTGTAAGGTGGTTGAACCTCCCCACTTCTCCCCTACTTGAATATATATAACACATGCATTAGCGGTCCAATACCATACGCCTTAGAGTAACTTTCTTACAGGTTATATAGTGCGCTATATAAAGTTTGTATATTATTATTGATTATTTCACAATATTGGAATTGATCATTTGGATTTGGATTGAGAATTCACAAAATGAAATTGACCCATGTCTGATACCATGTACTGATGCAATCCATTATATTTATACTAGCCCATTTTAGGCAAACATTAGCATCATGGTTTGTTCCACTTGTCTGGCACCAGGCCAATATAGTATTAAGTTCTAGTTCAGAGTAGGTAATTGTATTTTTTCTTAATTTAATAAGAAAATCCTTTTCAACTCAACATGTTGCATATAATATAGTATGTTGATGTATGCTGTAATTACTGAGTAATAGTAACTTTTATTAAAATTAAACATGATGTGATATATATACAATTAGTATTACCAGAAGTCAGCTAAATATTGTCCCCCCATTTTAACAGTATTAATAATAATTTAAGTGTAGATATTTTAATATACTGCAGTGTATACATATCATAAAGTATACATATATCACAAAAACTCAATTTAAACAAAATTCAGCTGTATAATGGTAACAATATAACAACATCTACTACAGCATGATTGTAATACATAAACAGCAATTGACTAATCACCATTATGATAACCCAATACCCAATCTAGTTGCTCCTCACCAATGAACACATAGTTGTTTACATGCTCCATCCCTCGTACAAAGGTGTAAATCTTACTGCAAAACAATTAGACACTGCCAGTAAATGGAGGCAAATCCCCAGAGAAACATCCCACAAAGACACAAACACAGGTATTGGTTAGATTTGAAGCCACAAACTGGAATGTTGTAGCACACTGGAGTATCTTAATTATTAAACAATGCAGTGTACAACATATGCAGTGTACAACATATATCAAATGAAGTGGCTTAAGCCGATCCAGATCCAAAAGCATGTTTTGTGAGGTATTGTTATGGTACTTCTGGTATGCATGCATATTTATGATATTAAGTGTATGTGCAAATACACCAAGTATACAAGTAGCATCTTGAGGGCAGTCATCTTTTAATCTGTTGAGTTGTGAGCATTTGGCCACAGAACTTCTGAGTTCTTGGAGATCACTTGGTCCATTTAGCCTACCATGTGCACAAAAGTGGTCATGAAACATCAATCATGAATCTGTTGAGTTTTAAACAATGCCATGCATTGTAAGTGTATTCAAAGTTTTAAAATATTTATGTTTACAGATACAAACTGGAAAGCAACATACCATTAACACTAAATGCCAAAGACTCATGTAATAAACATAACAAAATAAGATTCATATCTGGTACTTGATGTTACTCCACCAATGCACATATTTAGAATTTATTGGCATATAGTAGTGTTTAGGGGTTCACAAATAAGTTGTTTAAATTATTAAGCCATCAGACACTCATAGACATATATAGATTATGGAGAATGTAGTCCCCTTCAAGAACACTGTACCTTGCTGAAATATTTGTCACAACCACCTCATACACTTAGAGTTAGATGTAACTAAATTTGCTTAAGTAGCGAATGTCATTAACATATCTGAGAAATAATTAAGGAGTAATTTGTTTAATGACATAAAGCCCATCTTTTTGCAATCATAAAAGACCAGCCCATGGGTATAACTATAAATTAGTGTTTTTGTCAAAAGATGAACACATAAAAGTGACTGCATTTAAAAAATATGGTTATGGTGGCTGGCTATTTAATACAGTGAAAACAAATACATTTTACATGTAAATATACAGATACAATAGTTTATGGATATTATTAATAGGATACAGGATTAAGCAAAGTTCAAATATATCACTTTAAGTATGCCTAAATATATTCAATAAACCATAGTCTTAAAATATTAGTGCCAGAGATATACCCAGTAGTCAATCACTACAGTGTTTGATAGTCAAGTGTTGGACCTATAGTAAATTAATATGTTCTTCAGCAGTTTGTCAGAGTTGGTTTATTTAAATTTGCTCTCACTGCACATGCATAGATATAGTGGCATATCTATAGACCAGTTTGAGCATATGTCTCATTTGGAGCAGTATTAACAGACATGCATGTATGCACTAGATATGGGGTTTTTAACGTTTGGTGCAAAACTGACAGCATTGGGATGCAGCCCTTGAACACAGATTTCAGACTAATCACTGCTCTTCGAGATGACTTTCTGCATCCCACCATAACTATGTGTCGCTAGACAATGCTCTGTGTTTGATAAAAGTCTACAATTCACCCTATACACATATAATGGTTATACGGTATCTAAACAGTAAAACCAATGTAGTTATGGATAAAATATGTTTTATATCAAATAGATGGTCTGTTAATAGGAAGAAAGGCCATCATATCCTGTTTTTTATGGCTATAAAATGGACCAAGCAACCTACTCAGTAAATGATACAAAATAGGAGATGAAACACACTTCTGACATAGCCTGGCCTAGGGTATGAACTCAAGTGTAGTAGATTTGTGGCCAATCACACTACCAGTTATAGGGCATTTAGGCGCCCCATCAGGAACGTCTAGGAGTAATAAATATATGATTTCATGTGCTTTATTTAGTAACTTCCAATATGAACATATATTTTTATGAAATAATCAATAATATCAACCATCTGTTAACTCATTTATGATATAAGCCATATTAAATCAATTATCTGTTCCCTGGGTCCTATTTGTTGTATGTCTTTACTTGTGAACCTCTTGCTCTAGTCTTTCACAAACTGTATTACCACGGTGTTCACTTTGTGCACCGAGTTACTGTTCCTACTATTGACTGGACATTTCTCAACCTTTAAACCGAGCTATAATTGAATAAATGTGTTGTTATATATAAGGCATGTTTGGAGAATACAGGAAAAAATTAGGTATCTTGCTCCACAGAGATCGATACACTACATATATTTGTACATTTGAATTTTATTTATTTTCTAGAGGACTTCTAGGAGTCGCTTTTGTCTTCATTTGAGTATTTATGAAATATTTCACTGTCCGTATTTGTGGAATGTCAACGCAACAACACACCAGCAGCACTAATAAGTGACCCAAGATCTCATCCAAACTGCTGATTAAACGAGTCACTCTACTTGTTTTTGTTCATTGACTGCATAATTAATGCTGCACTACATTGTTGTTCTATGAATACTCTTTGATCTTTGGTATGACTTGCCAGCATTATTTCTACATGAATGTTAGTTAATCTGCCACATCGCTGACTACATACATGTATAGAGTGTGCGTATGAACAAAACCATACCCTCAAGTTCTGAAGTGATTTTATCTCTACATGACTCCATATTTAAGTGTTCTGTTAAAATACAGGTATTATATATTAACATGTATTGTACTCATATTTCAGGCCATATGAAAGGGTACTGTGTATGATATAACAGTATTATATATGTGTATCTGGTACTTGAGCGGTATTTATATAGAGCCAATGGTTTTGATTGATATGACTTTCTTTAGTTAACATATGGTACACCAACATGGATTAACATTGATAGTACTAAAGAAAATATTTACTCATTTGAAATAAGTATCCATTACATGTATAACATGTTGATATCATGGTACAGTTTGTACACATTGTCATTTCCACTCAATTGTCAAGGTATATCACAGCTTTCTTATACAAATTGATGTAGTTCACATGTTAATATGTACAAGTAACTTTGAATTATTGGTTTCATTGCATGCTGTATATGTATTAAGCTCACATTGTTTATAGTGGTAGTTCAATTATTTGACATTTATACACTCAAATTTAAGTTCCATTGCACAAATCCATTTTTTGAATGTTTTTAAAGGATTGTGTTGATCACTGTTTCTTCAAGATGAAACAGGAAACCATGGAGGAGATGACACTGTCAGGATGTCTAAGTTGTCTTTGTCACCAAAAAGGTCTCTTCACATTGTGCACATGATTTTCCTAGCAGGAGGTTGAAATACATTCCTTTGAAAACCACTTTGTTAGATCCATCGTTCCTGCATCAGATTGAATTGATCAAATTCATCCGCAGAACATGAAATTGTTGTTTTGAAAAGTCTTAGCAAATTGAAACACGACTTATTGAACACAATAATCACATGACTCAGTCAGTTGGTGTCAGGATCTGTAAGATTACCTCCTAAGTATGTACCAAGTAATTCTCCTTCACCTATCCCACAGGTGAACCCACCAATCTTACAATACCAAATTGTTACACAGATGCCTAGGTTAATAAACTTCTCAGCCTGAGAAGTGTGATAGCTTCGGGTGATCTTTCATCAACAGGTGATATAAGTTTTCACCATTGGAAATATGAAGTACAAAGCATGTTGTTTGAACATAAATCTAATTCCATTACACTGAATCTGATACCTGCAGTAGTCGTATTCTTGATGGATTAGTTTGACATGCTAATGAGTCAATAATCAAATTGGCAAAAGTCAAAACCAAATGTTCGATTGATACTGGTTCCATGGTTACCACCAGGGTTGGGTTTTTACTGTAAAATTATTTTTTGACATTACATGGTAAAAAAACTGTTAATAACCGTAAAATACTGTAACAAACTGTTAAAAAGTATAAAAACCTCATACATTATTGATTATAACTACTGGTATAAAGCCAATTCTACTGGTCTTAATGGATGTCGTTCAACACATTTATGTGATAGTGTCACACGATTGGTGTTAAATGATGCCCAGTTGTAAGGGCAGAAAAGATTCTGAACATCAAAGTTGGGGCAAATCAACCATGAGTGACCTAGCTAATAAAGAACTCAATTCACTGTTTAAGCAAAAACACTTATATGATACACCCTAAAATGGGCTAGATGCTCTCTGTCTCTCAGTCCCTGATATATGTAATCTAGATAATTTATTATCATTAATGATGTCATGATTGAGAAACCAAAACAACTTGGTCAAGGAATTGATTTGATATATTCCCACTGACATCTGGTCATTAGCAATGCAGGAGCAAACATGTTTTGTGCATAGTGTTTCAGATATTAAGATGATTTACTATATCCATCAAAATGTCTGAGGACAGAAGTGGCTGGTTATACAAGACTCCACATTACCCTTTTTGAAACAGAATTTAACAAGCATAGGAATTTTGTCTATGCAAACTGCATTTTAGTGAAGAGTATATCATGCATATAACACATTCTGAAACATTGGATTCTACAGGATATACCTATCTGCTTCTTACCAGAATTCATACTGGTACAGATAAAAGAGAAATAGTACACAATCTTCAGTACACAAAATATTAGAAACCTTGGAGAAGACCATTTTACTGTATAAATTATTTAAATTAGCTACAGGTAGACCATTTACTCTGCCAACTGGATTGCAATTTGCATATTCTGGTAACTTTGTGTTGATTTGTGTTTTTGGTTCCTCCAATCATACTAAATTTAATTACATTTAAATCTTATGTATTAATATTTCACACACACACACATATATATATATATATATATATATATTGTGTGCATTAAAATAAATAAAACACAATAATCTTTTGTTCATTAATTGAAAAGAATATGCCTTTGTTTTGTATTATAAATTTATTTATATCTGTATTGCATCTATACATTGTAGGTATTTACACAACTTATACTTTTATTTTAACGTAACTGATTCTCTTTTTAAGTAGAAATAAACATAATCTCTACAGGTATGAAACTGCCATATTGAGTATTATATTATGATTATATTTATTCAATATGAATATTGTCCAATTTCTGAATCTCTTTTAGAATTCATTAGTCTTCCCTGAAGTACTAAGTAAAAATGAATTAGAAGAACTTAATTTGATGGTCCAGCCTGTCGAGAAGTTCTTTGCAGAAGATGGTAAGTCCCCCAATGACAAACTAGATGATCTGATTGCCTTTAGACAGATGCCATACTTATTACATTAATTATTCTGAGATAGCTATAGTTACAGAAGGTTTTATATGGATGTCATGATTATAACTTGGTATTAAAAAGCACTTTAAAGAAAATTATCTCCTTCCAGTGGACTCCAAAGCTATTGATGAGGCGGCAAAAATACCTGAAAGTGTTCTGAATACACTGAAAGAACTGGGCATGTTTGGTCAACAGATACCACCTGAATATGGTAATTATCCACTATTAAGTTGAATAATAATAATTATTTATTAGTTATCACTGAATCTGATGTTATTTATGTATGTGATACTATTCATTTGTCTGACTTTACATACAGTGTATGGTATTACATTTTGGGGAAAGTGCATCAGAACATTATTTCATGAAAAATTTAAAACTCCAGAGGAAGGCTGTTATGGTAATTAGTTGTGCCATCTATAGTCCACACACTGGCTCTAGACATGTATCTGTCTCAGTCTCAGAATAATAAAAAATAAGAAGTATTTTAGCTACAATGGTAAATTGCATCTACAAAATTCATTTGTATTATTAGATTATTAAAGAATATATAATTATTTATGTTAAATGTGTCTTTATACTTACATGCATTAGAGATATAAATACACTCTGTAATAGGGTATTAATGATTTTGATCTGTCTACAAAACATGTTATAGTCAGTTATCAGTTAATTAATTACTTATGTTTGCTTGTTGTTGATTGTATTTGTTATATCATGAGTATGCAACACCTGCCATATATATATATATATATTTACTTATGTACAATTTGATGTTTGGTGCACTGGAAATGTCACAATATAGGTGAACTGCAGTGTCAGCGTAGTGCAGTATAAAACCAAGTTTGTGTATATATGTGTTTGTTGGTTTGGGTGTGTATGCAATGTATTATATCATTTATACATAACTTACTGATTTAACTCTTACATTTTATGAAAAATGTAGAAAGTCCTACAATAAATAATCGCCAGTAAATTGTATTTAAAACAATTATTTGTTGTCCAGGTGGCTTAGGCCTCAATGCTACAATGTATGCAAGGTTAGCAGAAATCACCTCACTGGATTCCTCAATTGCTGTGACTTTAGCTGCTCATCAATCTATAGGTCTAAAGGTAATATATGTTTCCAAAATTATCATGCTGCTCAATGTCCTAGTTTTCACGTTCATGGTTGGCTTAGTTAGCAGAGTATTTATGTACCACAATTCTTTATAATTAAAGTGGTTTAGTTATACTATGATTGACAAAAGAAACAACCAATCTATTGTAATTTAATCTTATTTTAGAATGACATATAAGTGACATTTCATTTGTTTGTATGTTGGTCTAATGTCTTGTACTGAATTTTCATTTTTTTGGTGTTGTCCTTCTTAGGGTATTCTCATTGCAGGCACTGAGACACAGAAGAACAAGTACTTACCCAAACTTGCCACAGGTGAACACATAGCAGCATTTGCATTAACGGAACCATCAAGGTTTGTTACTTCTCCAGCATTAATATGCTGGTGATATAAATATACAGTGAGATTTGTTTTTATTTGTTTTAGATTCATAATCAGTGCACAAACATAATTATTTCTTTGTTTTTACAGTGGTAGTGATGCAGCCTCCATTACTACAAAGGCCATATTATCTGAAGATGGGAATCATTATCTGCTCAATGGAAACAAGATGTTTATTTCCAATGGTGGCATTGCTGATATATTTACTGTTTTTGCCAAAACAGTATTCACATCTGCCAAGGTTTGCTAATTTTTAAGTTGTTTGTTCATCCTTGTTTAGTAATGTTGCAAACAATCATTTGCTGAGCGTTAAAAGAAGTTTTCATAATTTCATTATCTGGAATCTGGAACATAATACAGTCGGGCCCCATTATAACAGGGTCTTTGGGGTCCACAATCTGTCAACCATGTTATGGGTGGACATGAAGCGAGACAGGCCACTGTTGGGGTGGGTGATAATGGGAAGTCCATGTATTCACCTCGTTTTGCACCATTCTTTAAGATTACATACAACAGTTTAGTTCATACGTGTTCCCAGTAATTGTTTAATCATTTGTTGACTTAAACATAAATGTTACCTCGGTGTTTGTGTGGAAAATAAAATTTTCTGCAAAATTAGGCAAAAAGTAGCAGCCATCTTGGATGGGTGATATTCATCTGCCAGAAATGTGCATGTTTTACAGATATAGGTAGTTAGTATATGAACCAATAAATGAACGTGCATGGGCGCAAATAAACCTCGGTGAAAATGTATTTGTTTGTGTATCTGCTTTTGTAATGAAAAAGTCATCAAACTTGTTTAGTGGGTGGAGTGACACAATAATTAAGGGTTATGATTGGGCTGTTTGTTTTGATGAATGAGCCACAGTGGTTTGTAATTAAGTTTGTGCTCAATAAATATATGCATGGGTGTGTTGTGGTGGTTGGCTATGTTTTTGCGTGTGAATTACAAAGTGTGAAAACACATTCAAAAATTATTTCATAATATTTTATTGGTCAGTTGTGGATTTCATGCCATTTCGAATAAAATGCTCCGTCATGGATTCTATGATTTGGGCTCCAAGGTCTGACCATCTTATATCCGATTTCGTGTTATAATGGACCATGGTATAACAGGGTCTGACTGTACACTGATTAGATGCAGATTCTGGCATTCCAGCATCATTTTACAATTGGTCTGTTCTAACAATTTGATAATATTTGACTTTTGCAATTCATCTGCTGTTGATGTTATTTATGACCATTTATATTGTCTTTCATTCCGATTAAATATTAATTGTTTACTTGTCACTTTGCCTGTTATGTATAGCATTATCTATCATATATAAGCATCCCGGTAATGTGATCTTACCTATTTGCAATCATGATCGCGCCTTCCAGTGAACATCCACAGACCGATACATATAGCAATATACTTTCAGGGTGAAGTACATGAACGGGTTTCAGCATTTATTGTCGAAAGAGCCTTTGGTGGTGTCACGCATGGAAAGGCAGAAGATAAACTTGGAATCAGAGGATCTAACAGTAATAAAATATTATAACATTATAATTAAAGTATATTGTAATATATTTATTTGATCTTCAAATAACATTTGTTGTAATCTAGAGGCTGAAACAGTTGAAAATCTCTGGCTTAATGTGATGTATTGAAATTCCCATTCTTTGTCAAAATGTTTATTTGGATACATGTTAACTCGGCCATCTGTTTATCAATTCTTACTGAAACCCATTTGTTTATTTATGCATGACATATTTAGATTTTTAGTTTAATATCCTATCTAAAGAATATTAATCTATTTTTCTTGTTGTACATGTTTACTGTGTGCTAGATATCAGTACATTTAAAAAATTTAATATATAAATAATGACAGATTATTTTACTTTCTTCTAATATTTATGTTAATAAATATATTTCTAACAGCATGTGAAGTGTATTTTGATAATACTCCTGTTCCTGTAGACAACATGCTTGGTTCTCCAGGAGATGGTTTTAAGGTCAGTGTATAATACATGTTGGTGACTCAACCCTACTGTTTTATCTCCTGTATATAACAAAATGCACTTTATTTTGTCAGATGATTTATGCTACTGGAACAATTTATGAGACTGGTCCAAATCATATTTTGACTCACAAAATATATTTGATATAATTGTCAATAATAGTCCCATGGTATTTGTAACGTTTTAATATTTCATAGGCATCATTTTCTTTGTTTCTTCCAGCTTGCTATGAACATCTTGAACAGTGGTAGATTCAGTATGGGCAGTTCAGTGGCTGGCTTTCTCAAGAAATTGATTGGTGAGAAATTAGTTCTAGCAATGTGTGGTAGTATTTTTTTCAAGTTCCTTATCTCCCTTTTTCATGTCAGATGATCGCCATAGTTCATCTTTTATAAATTATATTCAAGTGACGAGATTGTTTCATTAAAAGGTTTCGTGATAACAGTGGTCATTTGTAATATATATTGTATTTAATGCATTTATATTTTCTGCGGTTAATAAATTTTGGGGATTTGTTTATGGAATGTTTGCTTGTTTATTTAATTAGGAGAGAGAGTAAACTGTTATCACACAGAAGCCTATAAATGAAGATAAATGGGACTGATATTGTAATTTGATGTTAAAAGGGAGGAGCATGTTTTGTGGGAAATATATATATATATATATATATATACCATGTTTTGGGAGAGGTAGTTTGCTAACATGAAGTATTATTCTTATACCTTCCAGCATCTACAGCAGAACATGCAATTTCACGTACACAGTTTGGAACAAAGTTGATGAACTTTGAAATGATCCAGGTAAGTGACCACCAGTGACGGTAATCCCACAACACAGCTTGCATAAGAATCTTATAAAGATTTATTTTAAATTATTTAATTTGATTTAGGTCATTGTTTTTGGAATACTTGTTTTATGGAAAATTTCCCTCCAAACAATTAGGGTCAGTCGGGACAAACAAAATTTAAATCACTAAAAACATAGGGTTGGTCAAAAATAAATGACACAAAGTTCTAGTTTCTGCCCCACAACACATATTCTTGATTTATGTTGTATTTTTACATTAATACTCAAATTTAATTTTTTACTTGCACACAGGTCTGATTCAGGGATAATAATATTGTAAATAATATTGTAAAGCACCTTAGCGTAGCTGCTAGCTGAATAGGGTGCTATATAAATATCACATATTATTATTTATTACTTGTATCTTTTGATATACCATGATAATTCTATTAGGAATGCAACTCACTCATACCATTCTGACACTTCTATCATTGAGTGGATATTGTGTTTTGGAAACATCATCTGGCATTTATATGGAATTAATTTATTTAAAGAATAATAGACTAAGACATGTTATAGAAACAAATAAATAAAAATATTAACCAAAAAATTAACCAAAATAAAACTAAATATATTGTACATTAACAAGTACATTGTACATTAACAAGTACATTAACAAATGTTCAACATATATATTAAAAATCAAAAACTAAAAATGTATGACGAGGAATATATTATAGTTCTACATACTAAAGATCTATAAAGTAATACCAACAAATACTTTGGGAACTCTTTTAATACTACATATTCACACACAAAATAGTCTGCTAAAATGGTGGATTTTATGACATTTCGCAGGAAAATGCCCTGTCGTGAATCCCACAAATTGGTCTCCACAGTCGGACCTTGTTATATCTGATTTTGTTTTATTGTCATTCATGTTATAATGGGGCCTACTGTACAATCATGTACAATCTATGATTTGCACATAACCACCGTGTCTTCCTCGATGATCACCTGGCCCACAACAATGTTTTCTATAACACATCCTTCCTTTAGTTGGGATGTGACAATCTCTCCAACAGTTGCCTTTATAATTTTCTTTTGGTCATGAATTATCAGTGAAAAGTAAAAACATTAGATATGTCACTGTCAGTGCTAGGCAGGAGTCACCATCTTTCCAACAGATTCTTACACAGTCATTGATTGGTTAACTCAATGTTTCTGCTAGCACTGTCAAAAATTGTTCTGTGTATTTTATTTCCTAGCAGTCATTAGTGGCTTTGTAAAACAAGTATTCCAAAAACAATGGTCTTATACAAAGAAATCACTTAACATTCTAACTGAAACCGTGTTTTCACATTAAATAGTTTTTGTAAACATTTTCAGTTGGAAGCTTTAGTTGATTTAATGTTATTTTCACTTGCAGGAAAAATTTGCTAAAATGGCTCTTAAGTGTTACGCTATGGAAAGCATGGCCTATATGACTGCTGGTATATTAGATACTTATGAGAAACCTGATGCAGCTGTAGAGGCAGCCATGGTTAAGGTGAGACAAACGATAGTAAAACTGTGTTCACCATTCTTATGTTTTTATTTTGATAAACTGCATTACAGCATTGCGCAAGGATATTTTGAAAGAAAACAGCAGTGTACTATTATAATAATGAGGATCAGATCAGACATGAGGTCAATTCAAATCCAGAATTTGAATTAATTATTTAAAAAAATGGAATTGGAATTGATAAATTTGATGTGGAGTTGACCAAATGGAATTAAGTGGAATTGGAATTGACCCCATGTCAGGATCAGATTTTAGTTTTTATTCCTCCAGCATTTACTAGTGCACAAATATGTTGTTAGTTATCAAGGTGTGAGGTAAAAGGCAGGTTTTTGTGGTTGATTTCTCACTGCTACTGGCTGTGGCATTATAATAATGTAGATTTAACTAAGAGCTCTTACTAGCAGGAGTCATTCAAAGATGCTTTACAGTGATACCCTGAATGAGATGTATGTAAAAGCCCAACAGGGTATATATTAAATAATTCAAACCTAAGCCATTAATTGATCACACATGGTATGCAGTTTTACAAGGCAGCTGTATGCAGTTGCACAAAATGAACCATTTACAATGAAGATACATTAATAATGATAAAACCTTTTTACTTAAAAGTAAGGGGATAGATTTGAAGATCAGTGTCACGAGGAGAGAGAATGACTGTCCTCACACCATCTTTTGTTGTGATCTGTGTCTAGACCTGGTTTCCCCTATTGACATAACACTCAGCAGCTGATTTAAAAAATGCTATAAAGTCATCCTGTTTCATCAGGATGTCTTCACAGATTATCCTCTCCTCACAGCATAGTCTGTTGTGGGGTTGCTCATCCATCATGCTGACATCATGCTCCAGCATTCACACACTCCTGATGCTATCACATCAAGTCCTGGAGTTTAAAAACCCATTGTTTATTCAATCATTAACAATGTTATACATTTGAATATCACTGATGTGTACACTGACTGGATTAGGTTTCCATACTAGCACAGTCACTGAATATTTCTAATTACTATTTGGTTATATACACTGCCAGTGGACCACCAACAACATGCAGCTTATGACAAACAAGATGATATTGTTTGTGACCAGCATACGCAGGAGATGACCACTGTCTGTACCAAGCATCTGACAGATTAACATTGCTATCATGTAAATGTGAACAAATTCTATAGAGAAATATGCTTTTACCAGTTTGTGATATCAATAGTAACACTCAAAATATGAATATTAATGCTGCATAAATAATCAAATAACAATTAATTACCGTAGCCTAAAAAATTCATTCAGCAATATTATAATGAATGAAAAAGTAATTAATAACAACAAGATTGTCTTACTGTAACTCTTCTCATAACTTATTTTATACTATAGTTAACCACATTAATCTTTTCTACAGGTATATAGCTCAGAGGCAGCCTGGGAGTCAGTCAGTGAATGTCTCCAGATCTTGGGAGGCATTGGTTATATGAGGTCAAACCCTCATGAAAGATATCTCCGTGACAGCCGCATTCTACAAATATTTGAAGTAACTATATAAAACAGTTCTCAATTATAAATGCTCTTTTTATAATAATGGATTACTGGATTATATATATCCACATTACAGGCAATCTTTAATAGTCAATGATATATATATATATATATATGTTACAACAATTTTGTTGAATTTTGTATAGAATCTCTATTATGGTAATATATTCTTCTGTTAGGGTACCAATGAGATCCTGCGGATATTCATCGCACTGACAGGAATTGAATATGCAAGTCAGGAACTAAAAGATATTATATTGTGAGTTATAATAATAATAGTGTATATTAAATAAAGTACCCTTACTAGCAGGAGCGATTCAAAGGCACTGTACGGTGATACTCCAAATAATATGTCTGGTATCACAATGCAAATAAAAATTGGTATTATCACACAACCTATAATAACAATATCAATGCACATGATTATAAATATTCCGTAATATTATTCTTAATCACATTGTATACCTACATTAGTGTTATACAGATATAGCTTAAGTAGATCACACAAGATTTGAAGAAAAAGCATGCAACAATACTTTTATTTTAGATACAAACATACAACAATACTTTTGCTTTGGGCGCATTGTATATGTACTGTATTTTTTTTGTATTTGAATACAAAGATAAGAAAAATTTAAATGAACATTATTTTAAATCATAATGCAGCAACCATTTATACACCTCCTGGACATCAGTGAGTTGTCCCTGTTAATAAACTGTACTACAATTTTAATTATATTTAGGCATTTAAAAACAACTTCTATTATGTAGCTATAATTAGCCAAGTCTCCTGGTTATATATGATAGGATGGGTTTTTATCATATGCATTTGAAGTGTTTTTTTCTTGTACGAGATATAATTCTAAAAGTTCATCACTTTCTTCCAATAATGTACACATACTTCACCGTAGGTATATATATATATATATATATATATATATATATACACCTAATAATATTTAGTATTCTCTCCACATAGAAAGGTCAGGGATCCACTCAACAATCTGGGGTTCTTGGTCAAGATGGGTTTAGAAAGGCAGTTTTCTCGAAGAAAGTACAATTTACACAAATATGTGCACCCTACTGTAGGGGTAAGTAGCAGTGTATTTATTATATCTATAGAATAATTACAAGTTAATTTGATATAAAGTTGATAATTGCAGCAAAGGAGTTTCAAGCTGATCTTTAAGAGTAAGCCTTGATGAAGTTTGATATGCACACTATTTGCAGGTTTGTGCTGAAACCATAGAAAACAAACTTGTTAGGTTCAAGGAGGTAGTGGAACTGAGTCTGTCATTGTATTCCAAGGTTAGTTACCATTATTTATAACAGCCCTGTGATCATCTTAATAAATATGCTCATGTCAAAGCACATCATGTACAATGTATTTTACATGCCTAGTTACGTACTGAAAATATATTAAGTTTGTTTAACCAAGGGACAGTTACTGCTGATTGATACATGTAGTGAGGTATATTTAGTAAAATGCTGGTACTGGTAAGTGCATTTTCAAATATGGTTTAACTGCAGCAATTTAAGTGCTCTATTACTTTATATGATCCCCAGAAAAGTAGAATATCTGCTGGATTACTTAGACATGGAATAATTTACATAACTAGATTCTACCTTAATCCAAGGATTCTCAGTTCCTTGGATGAGAAAACAATGAATTTAGTCTTATCCTTATTAAACTTCAGCATGCTGGCTGTACATCGTGTACGTATGTTTGCAATACAAGCTTCAATTGAAGATGAAATATCCCATTTGTCACATGGGTTTAAAGTCATGCAGACCCGAGTATCAATGGTACACAATTATATTTAATATTGTGCAAATGAATTATTTCATCAATTGATTTGGTAAACATGCAGTAATTCTTTGGTTCTAAAACAGTTGCTTCTGGTACACCAAGATGAAAACACGCATCTGATGATGTTTTATCCATTACTGAAACGCACTGAGTTTTGATAGAAAGGTTTTAAATGCTTCTGTCATATACCAGGTGATCGGTTATATTACAGACTGCAGATAAATCACACATAATACAGCCATGTATTCTTCACCGGGAGCCTCAGCAATGTCACTGTGCACTTTCACAAGAGATGCTTCTTTTGAATGACCTCTACAATATAAGTAGGCTACTAATTGTCATAGAGATTATTGTGCTCTAAGTGGTCTTCTGTGTGCCTTGCCCTACCTTTTCAATAAGTTTGGAGATAAAGGGAAGATGAGATACAGGACAATAATTCTTCAAATCTTTCTTATACAAGCCAGATCTTTTGAACAGAGTCATTTGTGGCTCATTTTAAACGCAATGGCATCACTGACTGAGTCAATGACCTATTTATAATGGCTGTTATCAGTGGCAGAAGTTGATCCACAAATTTCTGCACAAGTCTGTTTAATTCCTGGACTTAAACCAAGGCAGATGGGTGAAACATCTTGAGTATTGTCCCTCTGAGCATAATACTTGGTGATAATGCAGGAGTATTGGGGAATCAGAAATTGCCTTATTCCTGATGATTTTTGTTTTCATCATGATGAAATTACTGAACCTCTCCACCAGAAATTGGTAAATTTTCATTTACTGTCCATCAAGTTCCTTGTTAGTTTAAAGAATTTATTTTGATTTTTTTCACATTCCTCTATATTTGTAGAATAGAAACACTGCCCTTGAATAACAGCTTATTCTTTAGTTTTTTACAGAATTCTCTGTATATTTGTATTCTCTGTACTGGTATATTGCATAGTGTACCCAGGAAGTTCAGCATCATGTGCTTATTTGTATGCAGTTGGGCCCATCCATTATTAACATATACAGGATTCAGATGTGTCTTGGAAAATAACAAATTAATTTTTCAGGCCTGGAAATGTCCTTGAATTTTCAAAATGTCCTGTAAACGTCTTTAAAAAAGTATGACCCAAGAAAAAATCTACTTAGAACAAAAAAGCCTGTAAATAAATATTATGCTTATAGAAAAAAAACTATTATCAAGGATATATATTAATTACTATATATTTTTTTGCAGTTTGTAGGTCTTGTGTTTATTTGTTTTTATATTTACAATGTACATCCCTATATCCCATACGTCCCGAAGGTCTCATAGAATAAAAAAGCTGAAGTCAGATTTCTGTTTAATATGTTAGGTTGTTCATTATATTGTGTTTTTACTGATACATACATACTAAATGTATTTGTTGAATGTACGGGAATTTTTAATTGAATAGCTTTGCATTAACAAAATAAATAATATATTTATATGCCATTTATTTAGTTTATAATAATAAAAACAATCCTGAATTCATTAAAAGCTTTTAAATGGGATCACTAAAAGTATTGATATCACATGTTTGTTAAAATTTAAATAAAGTGGGTGGATTAGAGAGCTAGAAGGATTGAAGATGAGGCTGTACCATAAAAATGGCAATAATCAATCGTACACTTAATAAATATGCTATGCTTTTTCACATGTATCTTGATTTATTACCCTGAAATCTTGTAATAGACAATTTCTGCAATGCATGCGCAGTCCACATCTACTGTGGTTTGCGGGTCAGTGAAGCTGTGTACATAGTGAAATAGCATGGAACAAGAAGTTTAATTGTTTGTAAATTTATGTTTTGGGGAATTCACAGAACTAAATCGATCTACAAGTTCTTGTAGCAGTTTCATTTTTATTAAATATAACAGAATTATTTTACTAATATATAAGATTATTTGTATGGGGAAAGTTGAGTTTATTTTTGCTTGAAAGATTACATGTTATTGAAAATAAATCATCAAGTTGGGAACTGTAATAGACATGTTATCAATATATCAAACATATTGTGATCTTGGAGATCTCATGATTGGTAAAAGAATGTTTTTATCATAAGGTTCAGGAAGCCTGGTGAAATGTGACCCACCAATGGACTTTCGCTAGAAATTCTCTCTTAAATACTTTGTCCTGGAAAATGATAATTTTCTCAAGGAAATATCCCAGCAAATTATATTTTCTTGGCTGTGGGAATCATGAAACAAGGAATAAATTATAATAGTTGACATTAAAAAATTCTGACTTGAAATAACTTATTATTCTAAGGCTATTAATGTAAAGAAATTAATCTCTAAACCAGTACACTAGGTATATCCATTTATTTTAATCCCCTGTGCCATTATAAAATCTTTACTGGTATACATACTTTGTTTCTTCCATCAAGAATCAAACAATAAGAGTCAAAATGTTTGCCATACTGCTTAAAAGCAGATATTTGTGACTGTGATACCATGATCTGATTGTAAACACACAATGATACAATAACAGTGTCAATCCATTCTGCAAGCTGTAATCCTAACCTGCAGCAGTCACAGCAAACAGCCACGATGTATTTGTTATCACATTTTTATGAATGAATAAGTCCAATATGTGCATATATGCAATTATAAAGTGTATAATATTGCACTTTTAAATAGCGTGTTTTCTGAACTATTTTTATTGCATATAAGTTACTATAATATATTACCTTCAGCTTCCATTAAATACAAAGTGACTGATTATCTGTATACAGCACATTGTTAAAACTATTTGTTTAAGTAGTTGTGCAGTTTTTTGACTCAATAAATGTGGGAACTGCAGCAGAACAATTTGGATCATGGAACCATTCAGACTTTCTTTGAAAATTTCACACAAAGTTTCTTATTCTAGCTATTTAATAAGAAGTGGTTGTATTCTTGAAAACACTAGTTAGTGTCTTTCCACTCATGTTGATGCTTCCAAAAAGTCAATGCCCTGAAAATGATAAATTATAGTAGCTCTATAAGTTGATGTATTAAAGTATACCTGGAGTGAAAAACATGTGGAATTCAAAGTATTTCATCAAAATAAATTAATTCTTTAAAACTTTTCCTTTAAAAAAAAATGGATCAGTGTAATTTTTGCATGAACAGTGCCAGTTATTGTTTTTGTATAATTTAGTTGTTCAGTAGGAAACGGCTGTATTCTTTCTGCACCAAACCTTAATGAGACACCTTTAACTAATCCACAGAATAGTATTGAGATATAATCATTAGTGACAAGTTTATCCTTTGATCTCTCAGTAACAATTTGTTTTCTTCAAAAGACGATTTCTGTGACAAACTAAAAAATATGAAATTGTGTCCAATAAGCAATTACCAGAACATCTGAGAGTATCCAATGTCAGGACTGTCTTACACATAGATATAATGATATATAGATATAATGTATGCATGAAACCAGTTTGTTTGTGTAATAAAGTAATTAAATGTGTATAACAATCTCAGGGCACTTAAAGAAAGTCAGCAAGTGTTCTGGGCTTACTAAGATATGTGAGCTGTGTATATGAATGTAGTAGTTTTCATTTCTAATGATTCTTTTGAGGTTGGGTGTGCCCATGCTTAATTAATATCTTATTTCCAGAATATTATCTATGAACAGCTGTGTCTTAAGCGTCTAGCTGATATTGGCATTTTGATGTATGCTATGATATGTGTGACAGCACGCTGTTCTAGATCATTGAGTATAGGACTGAAGAATTCTGACCACGAGGTGATTTCCAGTTTGATAAGAAAACCAAACTGATTTCTGTTTTTATACTGATTTAATAATTGCCCTCTGTCTCTCTCTCTCTCTCTCTCTCTCTCTCTGTGTCTGTGTGTGTGTGCAGGCTGGCAGAGAACAATTCTAATTAATCTTAGATTGGTGTTTCTTTTCTAGTGAAACTATCAGCTAATTGTTATATATGAAGAAATCAATTTGTTATCATTATACATATACATAAATATACTATTCATTATATGTTTTAGACTTTGTTGACAATGACATTTGTTAGTGAGGCATCCTTACGTATTGACAAATTGGTGGAAGAACTGAAATTAGGTAATTCAGTAATCCATTAGTATTATTGATTTAATACCCTTTTCATTATTCACATCTGTAGCCAGTTACTCGTACATAAATTTTACTGTTATAATGACCTTTCTAGTTGATATTTATAATTATCTTATACATGTATAGGATTTCCATGCTATTTTAATCACAGATACCTTTAATTGGAATTTCCAGGTAAACTGAAAAATGGCGATGACAATTATAAGCAGATTGCTGAAGCAATGTTCAAGAACCATGGATACTGTGCTGAACATCCATTGGAAAGAAACTGGTGATGACAGAATTTCTACGAATAATAAATAATTAAAAAACATGTGATATAATTTGTTTGGAGTTTCATGTATTTTTGTACATATATTTGAGAACTTGTAAGACAAATTGACAATGGCTAGTTGCTAAAGCTGTAATTCTAGTTTTATAATATGTTTTGATCTGTATCTCAGATATTTAGCCAAACTGAGCACAAAATCGTGTATGCTACAATTTAAGATAAAATTGAAACAAATAGTGAATCCAGTAATGTGAAATTATAATTGTTGTTGTCATTGTTTTTCTAGCACATCTTACACAAATGATTCTAAATATATTGTGCAAGGAATATTAAAGGCCCAATGAAATCATGTATACTCCAAATTTTAGTCCTAACAGTCTGCAAAGTAAATAATTTATTTTGAGTATTTAACAAGTCATAATTGTTGTCAGTCACTACCCAGAGGAATAAATCAGAAAACATAAAGATGGATGCTATAATAAGATATTGAATCCAGAATTAAACATATGAAATTCAATTGTTAAAATACTAAAATCTTCAGTGGTTTATTTATTAAGGCATCACAAAAGGTTGTACCAATGAAGTCTTGTGTTATTCATTAAAAGAAACAGAGGATACAAACTACCTGAGAGAATTAACACAAGGTAAACATGTATTTTACACACCCTACAATATACTAATGCATTAACGTAGTATTTTTTTTTATAAATGTCTATTTGCCATAAGACGGAGTATGCTATGCACAGCCATATTTTTAAAACAAATTATTTAGCTTTTAGGTATTTTATTGCACTTTCTGCTACATATTAAAAAGCATGGAGATCAAATGATAATAAGAATTAGTAGCACCATATTTGGTTGAATTAATGCATAATAATAATAGTTTAAATCTTGAGTTATTTTTGATATCTAAACTACAATGGCAGACTTATATTTTTCACATAATACACACAAGTATACTGCAATACGAAGAGAGTAATCTATGTTTTACAGCCTTGGAACAAAATATTTTCCAACTCCTCTATGTTATTACATTTACCAAAGCACCTTTTTGGTGATCTTGAACCTCCTTTTTCCAAATTAAATGTAACAACATTCTCCACAACTACACAGCTGAATGAATTAATCATAATCATACAGATAGTGTATCAAATAATATAAACCGAGTAATAAAAGTTATTAGCGTGTAGATAGTTTGTTAATGAATAATGGGGATCATAACTAAATTTAGAACTTGAAATATCTGGAAGCCCAAACCTCCTCACCAGCTTGATTGGATGAAAAATTGCATCCTAATATAGTGTCACAGCTATTAACATGATAAAGGAATCCCAATGCTCTAACCAACTTTGACACAGATGCATATATTCCATAATGACTGGAGACATTAATTAGCTGATTGGGCAAAAATCACAAAATCAGCAACATACATTAAATGGTTAATAATTTGACCAAATCAGCAACAAGAACCTAATAGCTTACTCCGAGATGAATTTTTCACAAGTAAGTTAAAAAGAGATACAATAATATCACAAAGCCATACACTACAACAAATACCACATTTGCTGGATGTTTTCTACCTCTAAATGCTGGATTGGGCCTTTAAGGGGACTAAAATGCCAACAATTTATGAGTACTTTGCTATCTTAAAAATCTGTTGAAATGCAACATATAGAGCACATCTTTGTGAAAAGTAGGATTGAAAATATAAAAAAGTAGGAAAATACAAGGATAAAGTAGGACTGAAACAGTGCATGTAATAACATTATTCATATTCATAGAAGACAAATAAATGTGTGCAATTAAAAAGGAAAATTAGTATTAGGAATTTTTATGTGTACCTGTATATAATATCTGCAGGGCGTCAAGTGATGAGTGCCTCTCAAAAAATAGATTTTTGGTGCAAAAAAATGGAACAAAATAGGATTTTCCTATGGAAAATAGACATAACTAGGATTTGGTTTTGTATTTGATAGCCTCCTAACACCTAACCCAATCCACTACCAACTTTATTTACAATGTAACAAGTTGTAGGGATGGGTAGCAATTGATTTCCTCTATAGATTTCAGGTGGAGCACAACATCCCAATAATCTTCCACAGCTTCTTTGGTGTCTTGGACAGATACATCATCATCAGCTTGGAATAGCTTCCACTTGTCTTGCACACTGGATGCACCCAGCTGAGGTTGAAACTTACAGGAAATGTTCCAAATATCAGTAACTGATATTTTCCATTCCCTTTTTGTGGGGCTGGGGCAACCAAGGTCTCTCAAGAGTATGTTGCTCAGGGGCAACCCTGTCTGCATATGTGTGAATCTAGCATGAAAAAACGATCGTATGCCAAGAAGGGCAGACTTTTGTTTCTCCAACTTCACTTGTACTACTAACTTGAACAATGTTTAGTTCACTACCAGAAAACTGTAATTTGACGTCTTGACATGGAATGATGGTAAGTTCTTTGTCATACTTGCCACCCAAAGAACTAGCATTTTAATTTAGTTTTATGTACCTTCTCATGACTTTTATAAGATTATGGCAAATCCTGTCATAGACCATGTGGATAGTTGGACCAGCATTCTGGAATAAGGTGAGGAATCCTTCAGATATGGGGATAACATTGTTCAAATAGTATTGCAACATGGCCTTTGTCACATCCTTCTCCACTATAATAAGCATGGCACTTGCTTGCTTATAGCTGTTGCTCTTAGGAACGTACTTATCATCTTTTGCCATTTTTTGATGAACTCACAGATTGCATCTCACTGCTAGAGAATATATCCATGATAGCTAGTCCAATTCGTAGCCAACAGACCTCTGTGTGCTGGTGGAATGTGTGCATTTCGATATCCATGCTTAATTGGAGTTTTATGTAATCTTCCCTTTTTGCAGCTCTGTACTTGAAAAGAGAATGAAGATCAAAACAGAGTTCGCCAATGTCCTTGTCGAATTTCTCATGACCTTTTCAGAATGGATTGTGTAGTGTGTAGGACACAACTACCAAGGCCTACAAATCCTTTGAAGTCTGAATACTCATTTGTGATTCACTCTTAAAGCTTCTGCATGATGGCTTTGTTCACATTTGGGCCATCTTGCACCAGTGTGACCAGTCTGTTCATAGATAATTCATCTTCGGCCATTTGATCAAACATCTTTGAGGCTACCTTGTCACCTTCAGCATGTCCAAAGAAGAGTGATGTTTAGAAATTTACTTATACTTTGCTATGAGTCTGTGACCAATAATGGAGAGTTAAGGACATCTGCTTCTTGACTTGTGCTGTGCTCATTTCGTCAAAATGCATGCTTAATGGCAGATCCAACTTCAGCAAATCCTCAACCAGTATGGAGCAAATCCCTCCCTGATCTTGTATGAGGTACTAGTCCTACTTAAACTGAAGCTGGGTGCAATTTTACTGACTGAAAACATATTTTGGAAGATATCACCTACATGATCAACTGTGCATAGACTATAGTTACAGTTCGCCATCTTTGCCAACCAGTATATTTCTGCCACAAGATGACCATCGCTGTAGTATATAGTCTCAAGCTTTAAAGTTAGACTTGGATCACTGCTGATACTTGTTGAACTTGCTGAGAACTGTATATCATCCTGAAGGTATTCGATGCCTTTATTCTCATGCTGCAAGAGTTGTTGTTAACCAATATTGTCAAGCTTGATCTCAGTATCAAAGAATTTGCAGTAGGCATGAAAGTCATCATGTCCTCTCCTGCACCACTTATGCAAACATTGGGCATTAGGATCAACATGAGTAGGCCATGGTGCACTGAACTTGGTGGGCCTTTGTGACATTGTAAATGTTAATGTATCAATTCTCATCCTTTTAATCAGAGTTTGCACTCATAATTAGCAAAAAGGAAGTAAACAATTTAATTTAACACAATTGTGTCTCAAATATATAGCAAATTAAGCCATACATATGATTCATAATTCAAAATACTTAATTTTAGTGAAAGCAAACACATATAGAATGTTGAAGAGGATGCTTGAAACATAACGTTAAAAACATTCATAACAAATTTTAAAATAATAAAATGTGGAACAGACATTTAATTATATCTTTATTAAACAACAACAAATCCACATAATTAATTTTGAAATGATTCATTCTTGTATAAATAACATATTATTGTGCATATTATATCATATGTTGTATCTGAACAGTAAATAAAATTAAAATCGATTACTGCTGAGGCAATGTTGGATGATATCAGCTTCTAAGTTAATATTTTAAGCAGCATACAGCTCAGATCAAGTGTCTCAGAAGCTATTACCCATATTTAAATAATAATTACATCTGATTATTTCACTTACATAATAAGAATTCAAATGTTACATATAAATATGTATACACGAGCACTTATCAGACACCTTTATCACACTGACAACATAAGTTTAGCACACTAAAACAACATATCCCTAAAAAAATTGGAATTTTCCTGGAAAATAGGGAAAAACAGGAATTGGTCTGAAAAATAGGAATAAACAGGAACTTGATACCCTGAAATTGTTATTCATTATAACATGAATCTAAGGCAATGGTCACATTAAACAGTTACTGTATTTTATTTATAGAACATCCATAAGGACTGTCTACCATCGGTAAGCTCCACAGTGAAGGAATGATTCCCACTGTTTAATTTCCCCTTGTTTTATACCCATCCACACTCTCCAAAGCATTCATAAATGAATTCTTAAATGAAAAAGTTACAAATATCAGTCGATATACTGTATATTTTGCATCAAAATCAGGTGATCTCTCATATTTTGCCATGCCTGTGTAACATTCCCTCAGTTACCTCATTGGGTAAAATTATGCATAGTAAATCAATACAAGAAAGTACAAAAAAAAACACATGAAATATTTGGAATTTTGGAGAAATAGAGCAGTAGGATTGTTGGACATTATAGTGAACATAGTAAATAACCTATTTCTATCAAACACAGGAAAACTATGAAAGCCTCATGACAGGTGCTGAATTAAGCCACCAATACTGCCTTAGAAGCCCCTGGACAAAGATGTGTCTAAATGTAATATGGAGTTTTTTACCCTTTGGATATAGCAAGGGAATGGGAATGGTAAAAAACTGGTCTGCTAAAATACTAGAGCCACTCCATCAGTGGTGAAATAGCACCCCAGATGTAAAGATTTTAAATCACCATACAACATGATAATAAAGAATTGGTGAATAATTATTGAGTTCAGATGAACTAGCTGTGCAGAATCATTCCCTTTTGTTTTTAATTCCATTTGGTCAATTCCAATTCCACATTAAATTGATAAATTCCAAATTTGTCAATTCCAAACCAATTTTTTACCTACTCCCAGTATCTACTTAAGATTGTAATGCAAGAAATATTTCTGCATTAACAAATTAAATGCTAAATTAATTTGTGGATTTTTTTATAGGAAACGTCAATTCCAAATTTATCAATTCCAATTTCTTTAAATAAGCAATTCCAATTCCGGAATTGCCTATCAATTCCAAAATTGATCCCATGTCTGTAGCAGTGTACAAGCAGCATTTAATATTTATAGAATGGCTAAATATTATATTTAGCATATTAAAGGGAGATATAATAGTAATGGTGTTAAGTTTCAATATGCCATGGGAGAATAAAGGATTGATTATATCAAGAAATACTAGACATATTACAATATACTATTATGGGTGCATGGTATTGCTCATGGATCACTTTTCTTATAAAGCATAAACGGGCGCCTCTGTGGTCTAACTGGTAGAGTGTTGGATCACAGATCACTACCACCTGAGTTCGAATCTCGGTGTGGTCATATCTGAAGGGTGTTTCATCTTTGATTTCTCTCCATTACCTTTGGAGGTTGCTCGGCCCATTTAGCCTACCATGTGCACAAAAGTGGCCATAAAACATCAATCATCACCATCATTATAAAGCATAAACCAACTAATGGTAACCATCAGGTAAAACTGATATATGAAACACACCATTAGCTACATATGGTACATTTTGTGAGATCATTCAATTGTATATAATTATCTAGGAAGGTTTTACATGCCATTACACAGAGGCCTAATGTTGGTTTGCTAATGATAACACTGTTTAATTTTTGAGACAACTTCTAATGTTATTATTACCCAGTAGATATAAAATATGCTCCTACAAGATGTTACAGTTACAATAAATCACTCAAGTTGTATAGTTAAGTGTGCCAACAAATATGTGCTTAAAATGTATTGAATGGAAAGGGGCAACAATCGTAACGGGTCACAAAAACTAATTTGAAATTAACAGCTAAATCCATAAACCACCTAGGTATATACATGAACCAGCTTGGGAATTATAGTCACACTAGGATGTGTTATATGGACAAAATCATTTACTCTGGCTCTTAAATACACACTTTTAGAAATAAATGATACGCTAAGTGATTAATGCTTTTGAATTGGCAACTTTTTATAAACACTACAAATTATATTCTAGCATTAGCTAGTCACCTCCACTAAAGTCACTAGTTAGCAGTTTTCAATTATTTGGTAGCACGTGGTATGGCACCACTTCCTTGTAATGAAAGGAATCTGATATTTATTTGCAATTCACCTATTAATTGATCCAGTTCCTGCTACAATATTTGTTTATGGTGCTGCAGTGCATGAATATGTTGTTCTTTGCTTACACTGGTCATTGAAAATGGATCTGTATGAAAGGTTAGTATATTGGTTACATCATTTAAGGTTTGGTAAATGGTTGGGTTGTGGTGTGGGATAGAGCGCTGCTACACAGGAACAGCAGAAGTGGGTTAGGGTTTGGTTGAATATTGCCACATGCTGCTTTAAGGGGACATCCTTCAGAGAAAGGTTTAGAGATGGTGAAGAAAATTAACCTACATGATGAAATATGGGAGAAGTCTCAGAAGATAAGATTGAGAATATAAGTTCTTTGCAGACAGGCTCATAAATAGTTATAACTGTGATCAGTGTAAGACAAACACATGATTTAGATTTCAGTTTCAAAACCACCTTATCCCGTTTTTAAATCAGATAATAAATCGTTAGCCTCAAATAAATAACATCTATATGAGTATATCTTAAATATAAATGTTAATTATTTGAGGATAACGATTTTATACACCATTACATGCCAAATATGGCTGTCAGTTATTATAATTGTGTTTACAAGGATATTAATACATAATATTAATAACATATCATATGATATAAATGCATCCAAGATTGAAGATGATAAAGTTATGTTTTATAAATTGGAGCACGATCAAATTTATCATTATCATGCCCATGTTGTATCAACAGATCGAGTGGTTCCGAAACGGGGGCCGTCCATCTGACAACCACAAGGTTGCGATGAGGGTTGCGAAATGGGAAGGTCCCGTTTTAAAACGGACACGGTTGCGAAACGGGTCGCAACAACTGTACTAAAGTTTGGGTTGGGTGATATTAGATGAAAATTATTCATCCATACAACATTCGCGTAAGTAAATACTTAGTCGTGTATACTTCGGTTTGATATTATAATACCACCAGCTTTGCCGGGGTAACCCAGCAGACCTGGTAGTATTATAATGTCAAACTGGATTATAACTACATGGCTATTAAATACCTATAGATATAATCATCATTAATTTCGTCTGCTTGTTTCCATGATCTCCAAGCGGTGGAGCCACGTGCGTAGGTATGAAGAGATTTTGGCGCGTTTTCTGCTCTCCGTGTGTGGATCAATAAACTCGGCTTTAACAGTTTGCTTTTTGATCAAATATGGCGAAGTCTGCTGGAAAGGAAGATTGGAGACTTTGCGTAGACTGGCTTGCCCGTTGTCAGCTTTTGCCAAAATCTCACATATTGTTGAATCAAGATGCGACGGTGATACATCTGGGATATTTTTTGAGAGATGGGGTGCAGTTATGTAATCTTTTAAACAACATCAGTCCAGGAGTGATTCCCTTCAGTAACTTCAGTCAGAATCCGAAGGCATCAGAGGTGTGTATTATTCTGAAAACGTACTTGCAGATCTATAGATTTACTTTAGGTATTTCACAGAAATCATAAATATCTTTATAACTTTGTTTGTCAATTGTGAAAAACATCGAAACGGATGTTGAACATGTTCGTTTCATCAAATGGAAATACATTCCAGGTAACTGATTAATTCAATAATTTGCCATGTATTTTTACTGAATTATAAATTTGATATGTTATTTGGGATAGTTGTGCCAATGGCCATATAAAAATCGATATTTGCTTAACCTGTTTTAGTGTTTACTGGTGTGAATTTCGTATAGACCTAATATTTCTAGTTCCATACCGAGTACCGCAACTTTTGTTTATTTAAAAAGATGCGTTTTATGAGCAGTCAGCAAGTCGATTATTTTTCGCAGAAGCATTAAATTCCAACCCCAGCCCAGGTATTTCAATATTAATTTATCTGGACAATGTTGATGTTCGGGTGCTAGACAGACATTTGTTGAGACAGTTTGAGTTTGGTTGGCTCTGATCTTGATATATTCTATAAGTCGGCCCAATGTAAATGTTGACCAACCAATGTATGCGTTTCAATTTTTGTTTCAATGTTTTATTCATTTTTGTGGCTAATTTGAATATTTTGATTATTGCATTTATTTTTATTGATTATTTTTTAAACTTACATTTATCAGTTAACTTTAGTTTAGTATAAAAAATCAAATGCTTTTTAAAATTATTTTTTACAAATATTTATAATCTGAATTTCAAATAGATTTCACCACTAGGTAGCTCTACTGGTGTAGTATAACAAGTTTTACTAATTAATGACAGTTCTCCCAAATCTCGAAGTGGGGGTGATCTTGGGAGATCAACACAATTTAAGGTGTCAAATGAAGTCATGTTGCTTCAGTGTGATAAACTAGGTGAATTTGGGGATGATCTGACACATGAAGTCACATATTTTCTATACATTTAGGGGATCTTTGATTTAATGTTAAGTACTTGGGGTTTAGCCAGGATTGGTATACTAAGGTTAGCATTCAAATACATTCACTCTTTGTTGTTATCTCATGCTGAATACATATATCAGAAACAAAAACTGACTTTGGAACATTTTCAGAGTAATTATATTGATACTTGTCAACTCAACTCATAATTTCTTTACAACTCTGAAGAGAAATGCACCAATTTTTGTGTCCAGTTGTCAGGCAGTGTATTAGAGCTTATCATGGAATAAATGTATTATTCATTAATTAGATACACTGATAAAGGTATACTATTTTGAATTTGTTAAGAAATTAATATTATCACATCAATTGTGTTTGGTTGAATATATCTTTTATCTGTCAGAATATTTTTATCTGTCATATCATTACTGGCTTCAGATAGGTGGCTTAAAAGTAAAGCAAATTTAATTATTGTGAATCATGTAATTAGAAAGCTGTTGGAATGAACATGAAAATGGATATGTAGATAGCACAGATGGCAAGGCTGTAAGTAATATATGAAAAAGTAGCTTTTTAGACCTGGAATTTCACCCAAATAGTTTACCTGGAGAGATAGAAGACTTGTGACCCAAATGCTGAACGTTTTGGCTAATTTGTCATAGCTCCTTCAATTCTTGGCTAATGTATAGTAAAAACCTTTAATACTATTTTTTAGTTATTAAATAAACAGTACTATTAGTAATTTAATCCCATAATTATGATATAACAATCATTTATTATAATATGTTTTTAGTCATAATTTTGTTTATCCATATATAATTATCTAGTAAGGAAGGGAATGGAGAACCCATTAAAATCAGCAAAAAGCCATGAAATTAAGTGATTAAAAATAAATAACTAATAATAATTACAGTAAAATTGTGCTTATAACTACCTGTCTTCAAAGAACATAAGAAATTCATCCCCCAAATATCCCCATAACATCTAATATACAGGGTTCCCACATGTCCAGGAAAATGACAAATTCATTTTCCACGTCCAGGAAATGTCCGTAAATTTTATAAAATCAGGAAATGTCCTGGAAATATTTTTTTCATTGCCTTAAAAAAAAGCCGAATACATTTAAATTTCTCTTCTGTTTTATTTATTTATTGTGTGTTTCTTGTCATTATTTAGTGAACCGAAGATCATATCCTGCCTTAAAAGACCACCTGTTTTTAAAGACCACCTAAGTTGATTTAAAGGGTGGTCTCCTAAGACAGGTTTTACTTAATTAAAAAATAAATAATTGGCACTCAAGGCTACAACAACAATGTTCCTCCACAGGGTCCTGTCTACTATGGGGCCCCTTATGGTAGCTGTAATTGTTGTAGTAGTTTCTGTAACAGGCTTGTTCTTACTGGATGGAGTTGTTAGCCCCATGCCCAACCTGGAGGACCAGGTGCTGGGTTTTGTCTGGTCCATCCTCTGAGAGTGAGACCTGCCCTGCTTGATTAAACCTGCTAGGGACTTAAAACTTAAACTCCAGCCAGTATAGCTTTAAGAGTCCTTGAGATACACCAGCCCCTATAATTAATTAGTTAAAAATTTGAAACTTGTATAGATTATATCTTTGTTCTAAATTCTGGTTTAACTTTACTCTCTGCATATAGTTAGTTAATTATACATAGTGACATACATAAACAGTTATATATTTGTTTATATGGACTACATTAACTGATAGATATAATGTCTATTAAAAAACAAGGCACTTACAGACGCCATCACAGTTAGACAGTCTGATATAAGGGTTAAATAAACAGACCTAGTGATCTTGTGATTTTGATTTAATAACCAGTATCTCGGACCATGAGGTCTGATAGCCTCCTTAATCACCACCATGTTTTGTACATACGATTGATAAGTTTTTATATAATGTATATCAACCAGAATGTTTTAGTGGTATTTTTGCTAAGCCTACATTTCAACAACAATTTGTTCCTATTTTTCTTGGGTGATGTAATTTTTAACATATGGTACATAGACTATATCCATCAAAATGTTGTAGTCATGACAGTAAATATTCTATGCACTTCACAAGTGAGGGTCAGCCTTAATGTTAACAACAAAGCAAAATCTGGAATGCTTTTTACTATCATTCCAAGTGGCTAGAAATGGATAATGATCACCTATTTACTGAGATGCTAAAGTCAAATAATCAAAGATCTATATCATAGAATGTTTGTTCAGTGAAAACAAAATGTGTTTTTGTGTGCAGGCACAAATTTACACACTTGTGTGTACTTTGTTTTAATATTTATTATATTTATTCATTATAATACACTTGTTGCAGGGTAATAAATGCTATTTTAATATGCACGAGTATAAGAGTTAACTAATTCCTCAATGAATCTTGTACATAAATGAGCTTTTTTTAGAAATCAGTGATAAATAATCTAGTTTTTATAAAGCACCCATATTAGTGTAACTGCTCACAAAACACAGAATGGGTATTTGTCGACTTACAACCTTGATTGGTTATGACTAACCTGTCATAAGTTAATCTGGTCATAAGTCAGCCTAAGTTATAATTACCTTACGTATATTATACTGTGTAATGATATTATTATAGTCATCTTTAAGTCATACTGCCAGTCATAAAATCAACCGGTCATAAGTTGCATAGGTCATAAGTAGACAATCACCTTTACAGTGAAATTATGTAATATTCCACAGTATACATCTTGTTATGTTAAGGTGTACTTGCTATGCATCATATAAACAGACTGATAATAACAATGAAATATGTTGAACACACAGACATACATACACAATAGTGATATTCTAAAATATGCAAATATATATTTTGTAACAACAGACACTAAAAAAGGTTTAGTGGTGATGGGGTGTTTTTTAGAAGCTGCATCATCAATTTAGACTTGTGTGTGCTAAATAAGTCTGCATTCATTTTAGGAGTTTATTGTATAATTTGTCTCTCTTTGCTTGTATTTCAGTTCTTGTGCCTGAGAAATATCCATGCATTTCTTGATGCTTGTCTTCGGTTCTTTTATCTCAAAAATAGAGATTTATTTGCAGTTGGGGATCTTTTTTATTTGACTGACTTTGGCAAGGTTTGTATTTCTTAAAATTTACTCTGGTCTTTGACATATCATATATATAGATTTTCTTTGTAAATTTTACAAATCATGAAATTGTACTACAGAATAGCAGAAGTATAATGTTCATATTAAATACATGTAAATAATAATTTCATACCCATATTTTCTCACAATATGCCAATTTAATAGTGGAATTCTACATGTCTGAATCTTGCTTCCTCGGTCACTATTAATGATTCAATGACTTTCACAATAATCTCCTATTGAAATTCTTCAAAGATGGGGTCATAATACAAAAATTCACCAAGTAATCCTAATTTGCTTATATACACAAAACAAAACTTCATAAACAAAAGCAACTGTCATCATGTTATTATATAAACAGTGAAATACAAGGTCAATAAATTATTTATTTATTTAGCTGATTTGATATATAGGATTCATATATTAATAGAATTAATACAAAATTGTGATGCTTGTTTAATATATAAATCTGTGCTGTTAATATTACAAGGCACACTTGGGGTCATAGATGAGGTGGTGCATTTCACACACACCAGGGTTCCCACAGGTCCTGGAAAACCTGGAAAATTACGAATTCATTTTTGAATTTTACAAAATCTGAAAATGTCCTCAAACAAATATTGCCTGTGAAAAGATCCACTTGGAATAAAAAAGACAGTGAATAAATATTATGCCTGTAGAAGAAAACTTCGATTATAAAAGAAAGTGTGCTGGAACATAGTCTTAATTGATATCCCATGTCAGTTAAAATTTAAATTAAAGTGGGTGATTCAGACAGCTAGAAGGGGTGAGGAGGAGGCTGTACCATAAAATGTCAATAATTGATCTTACATTGAATAAATAAGTTATGCTTTTTTACACATATCTTGATTTATTACCTTTAAATCTTGTATATTTTGTCCCGGAAAATGGGAAATTCCGGGTGGCAAACATCAGAGAGCTACTGATCCATCCCTTCTCGGTTGATTGTAAGTGATCTGTTTTGTGGAAGTTTCTGCTGACGTTGAAATTGATTTGTGCATTAAAAATGTTATATATAAAAACACAATTAAATTGGATTTCAGTAAGGCAATCATAAAATCAATATATTTATTAAATCTAACAAAAAAAGTAACTAAATCAGGCCAAGCATTTTTACTACTTTTATTAAGTGTAACCTATGCTTTTCTGTGTTCCTTTACCTTCTGGAAATGATTATTCTATTATTCCTTATATGAAAGGGTTACATGAAGTGTCTGAAAAATGTCCTTGTAATTTAGTTTTTTCTCCCTAAATTTGTTTGTTGTATACCAGGGAAATCCGTGCTTTCTTTTTCTGGTCACAAATATCTATTTCTTTAGTTTTAAGCATATAATTATTATTTATTTGAATCTTCATTCAAAAAAGTGGGAGAACTATGTTTAACATATTTGCCATTTTAATGTTTTATTATTGCAGGTTATCAAGACATTGTCTAAGCTCTCAAGCAGTGATGTGACATTTGATGCAGGAATAATGTATGTATAGTCATTAACATTTGAACTTGGTATTTAACACACACACACAGATGGATGGATGGATGGATGGATGGATGGATGGATGGATGGATGGACGGACGGACGGACGGACGGACGGACGGACAGCGAGGTGATGAACATAGTTTTAATACATGTGTGTAATCTGTGTTCTTGTTATAATTTGTATATGTTTTCATTGTGAAATTCAAAGCACAGTGGATGGATGGATGGATGGATGGATGGATGGATGGATGGATGGATGGATGGATGGATGGATGGATGGATGGATGGATGGATGGATGGATGGATGGATGGATGGATGGATGGATGGATGGATGGATGGATGGATGGATGGATGGATGGATGGATGGATGGATGGATGGATGGATGGATGGATGGATGGATGGATGGATGGATGGATGGATGGATGGATGGATGGATGGATGGATGGATGGATGGATGGATGGATGGATGGATGGATGGATGGATGGATGGATGGATGGATGGATGGATGGATGGATGGATGGATGGATGGATGGATGGATGGATGGATGGATGGATGGATGGATGGATGGATGGATGGATGGATGGATGGATGGATGGATGGATGGATGGATGGATGGATGGATGGATGGAGGGAGGGAGGGAGGGAGGGAGGGAGGGAGGGAGGGAGGGAGGGAGGGACGGACGGACGGACGGACGGACGGACGGACGGACGGCGAGGTGATGAACATAGTTTTAATACATGTGTGTAATCTGTGTTCTTGTTATAATTTGTATATGTTTTCATTGTGAAATTCAAAGCACAGTTTCAGATAATGACCTTGCTTTTCTTTGATTTTTGCTTGTAGTTGAATGTATGTTTAATATAACCTTATTAAATTGTTTATGGCTTATTCAGGTTTTGATGCATTAGGTTAACCCATCTATCTTAAATTGTTTTGAACATCTGTGCATTTGAATATGATTTACTGATTAAGTCATTAAGCTCATTGACCATTAACTTAAAGGGCAATGCGATATTGATATTGACCATTAACCATATACTGTCTGTTATGACCTATAAAGTTAATGTCTAAAGAGTATTATTCTTGCAGGTCTTGTGCACTGTATATATACATATATGACTCTGGGAAAACTATTGTTGGCATTTTGTTTAATTTAGTAGCATGATAATACCTGTCCCCCTGAATAAGTTAAAAATAAATGTGTTTTTGTCTAGGCGTTTGTAAATTTGGAAATCAGTGAGTATATATTATTAATTTTGATATAGATCTGCAGCATGCGTTTCTTTAAAACTGGTTGAAAACTTTGTACTATTTCTACAGGAAAGTGAAATGTATACATGGCCTCGTCATTTTGGATATTATTAGTATTCACATGTGTGAATAACAGAATGGTCCATTTAATGTAGTATGAAAATATACAGGCTGGTATGTCAAGTCACACCTAGGACATATGACTGTTACATGAGTGTTAAGGCAAAACAGATCTCTCACTCATATTATCACATGGATAAATCCACATTTCATACCACATTATTTTCTAGTATGTCAGTTTTTTTATAAATTTCCTACAAGAGATGTAATATGAAATTATGTTATTGTACACCAAAAACTTTTTACAATGAACTGCTAATCGCATAATCTCCAAAATAGGGATCGTATATACTTGGCATGTTTGTGAGATCCAAATAACAGTTTGGTGAAAATTAATTGTTATTTATTGAATAATAATGGATTAATAGGCAGCAATTAATGTGATGATTTTATTCCGACTGGCTCTTGGTTGGGTTTAATCCTATCATATAGTATTGTGTGTTAAGGATGGCCAAAACATCCTCAGCTGGTAAAAAAATATGACGCACATATAAATCAAGGTGCTTCTGGTAACTCCCTTTTTCCTACCCAAAAAACTCGACTTCTGCATGAGTATATATGGTAGGCGAGAAGCGAGTACTTAAGGAAACGTGATACAAACACAGATATTTTAGAATTCACACCCTGACATGGAAGTTTGTAATGTAGTTCCTTACTGACCCGTTTGATAATGAGTAGAACTGTTGTTGTTTTATGGTCACTTTTGTAAACATAATTGGCTTAAGTGTAATGATTTAAATAAGTAATCTTATACTGTTTGTGGTTACATTAATATTGGATGGTATTATGTTGTTACTAAAGCAGCTAGTATTAAAATTGATGTCCCTTTTTAGTGGTTTCGCAATAAAGAAGCAGTCTCAGAAGATCTATGAAACCTTGTCTGATGAACTGAAAAAGGTTGATTGGTAAGTCTATCTATATAATTATTTGTTCTGTCTGATTACTGGTGTTTGTGTGTGCATGTGTGCGTGCTTGTGTGTGCATGTGAGTGTGTGAAACAGATGGCAATGTGATTTTTTATAACTTTTTTCTGATTAAATTTTTGGCTACTCTTTCATCAGATAAGATTTCCTTTATAATGAAACACAATGAACCTTCATAAACCTTTCCGTAATGTCTAATCTGAGTTTTGGAAGGAAACTTAAAACATGATTTTGTTTTTTATGAAAAGACCTATATACTTTTCATACACTTTGTGGTGTGTAAGCACTTTTGAACAAACTACCTATATGGATTATTATGCTGTCGACAATCGTAATTCCAGTTAGATGTATATAATGTTGTTTCAGTTATAATTGAATGTTTTTATAATGATAAATTTATGATCAAATGACAAAATCCATCTCTGTATGTTGAGTGATGTGACTGATTGATATTTTATAGTCCTAATCTGGAGGAGGATCTTTTCTGTCAAGACAGACATCATGATGGCGAAGAAAAAAATGTGTACACTTCTATTGTAAATAAAAACTTTAATGCACAAGAAAAGGCAAGTATTAGTAAATTTAGATCTCCACTGTTTTGGCAACCAGTTTATTGTGTAAAACAGTAAACTCCATTTGTTATGAAGGTAACAATAGGGGAGTTATGTTCAATAGAATCACAACCATTCTGATGCAATATATGAAATCCTATAGAATGGCTAGATATAACATAAATCAAAGTTTGTTACATAAATATTTCTACAGATACATTCACTTTCATACACACCCACATACACATTCATTCACCAAATGAAAATAAATGAAATAATTTATTAAGAAATCACACAGACTGAATTTATCACGAATTTTAGGAGATGTCATCTGTGAAATTATTCAATGTCAACACCAAACTACACTATAGTGTAATAGTTATTCAAAAATATAACCAGTGTTCTAATGAGAACCTTTCATCATAGAGAATCTGTTATGCTTCAGTTCTGAATCATTGTTTTGGTATGATGTACTGCATCCTGTTTTAAGTATAATTACTTGAATGGGTGGTTATAGCCCTGTAGTGGGTTCATTGGACCCTGGAGGCATGATTGGTGGTATGACAATTTGGTTCTGGGGCCATGCTGCTTTAATTGACCATGAAGCATCATTATAGACTCTGGGATCTTTTTTTGTATTTCCTCTTGTACAATGTTGATCTGAATAGGTTTGGAAGCTGATACCTGCATGACTATTTACTTTTTTATTAAGACTGATGGGGATGATTCCTGGTTCCCTGTTTACTGGGAAGGCCCAAGTTGTAGCATAGTGGGATTCTTTGTGTTCTTTCTAGGACCTGTATGGCAAAGTCACAGGCCAGTAGCAGGATTTCTGTGGAAAAGCCACAAGGTGGAAAACACCTTCAGATTTATCCAAGACATGTCCATTCTGGATGGCATTGTTCATTCAGTAACTAAGATTTCAGCTAGAAAAGGTCCAAAAAGAACCAAACATGAGTTTGTTAACTTCATGGGTGTGGACAGGGGGTGTAAGGTTTTGTACATAACTATTATAGTTGAATAAATGGAAAAAAGTTAAATGCAAGAGAAGTATCTTACTTATATTAGCTTCGGCATCATGATGGTCCTGATTTGTGAGTGGCCATGATTTAGGAGGAAGATTTTGCTACATTTCATGGACAATGATGTTATTGGTTTCTAGATGAGTCCAGGATTTAGAACAAAACAGTAAGAGTACTTTTAATAGTGACTGGGTCCTTAAAAGAGGAATAGCAGGCTAATGAGAATGCCTACTCAAGTAGTTGAATATAGCTATTCAGGATCTGACCTCTTAAAATACAGTTTCATTCAATCATCAACTCCTAACACATCACACAACGCTCTACTGAATGACGAAGAAATCATTTTGATATTTCATTGTGATCTCCAAAATTACTCCAATATATTCAAAATAATATTCTTAAATGGGCAGTGATAAAAAAATATATTGGTTTGATCTATACCGACTGAGTTTTCAGTATGTGCCTTCTTTATTTGTGGAAGTAGTATATGAATTAATGGTGTTGGTATATCTTGTGAAATTCTTCATTATTTTTATACCAGAAACCACTAAATTTTTTTTTAACAATACTTGATGTTCGTCATATTGTAATCTTGCATTTCAGCCATGCTTTTGTTCAAAATCATGTTCAGCTAACTATGATATTTATCTTTAGTTAATCGGAATTGTGTTTATACATCCTACACCAGGATTATGCCTCTCCCATTGACAGCTATCGGTGCATCAATGAGATTCTCATCACAGAAAAGGAGTATATGCAAGCCTTAAATAACATTATTGTTGTGAGTATTTAGGTGAAGGTTTAGTATTGAACACATAAACAGATGCGATGTCCATCGTTCAGTAATTTTTATGTAGTTACTGACTGTTTCTGTATGTATATGTCACCATATTTTGTCAGGCACCATACTTCAAGAAGTTTTTAATTGTTCATGTTTTAATTGTTATTAATTATTTTTACTTGTTTTCTTTCTAGACTTGTTGTTCATTTCTGAAATATTATTTAAAACAATCTCAAAATATATAGTAGTACAGGTTTTATCTCTAACTTGCCACATGCTAACTAAGTCGTGATTTAAACTCATAAGTATTTATTATGACTAACATGATTTGTTGATGCAGTTATTTCCATTTTACTCTCAATAGTTCTATTTCAAAAATGTATTTTCACTGAAATAACATGCTGATCCAATCTTGGTCTGTAAAATATTATCAGGGTTTTAGGGTGGGCTCTTCACGAGCCCTGAGCATCTGCTTTCCTGTATCGTTATTTTATATACAGGGGCTCCATTTAAAGTTCATGCTTCTGTCTAACCCACAAATCAGCGATTGAGACTTGATAAATCATGATCTGTTTATGCATGATCCATGATTAATGAATACCAATGATCCATTTCTGATATTCACATTTCCATTTTCAGTAACATCACAAGTAACTTTTACAACAATTCACTTTTCGACTACATTCACCGAGAACCAAACAAAAACTAAGCTGGGTCAGAGGTTACATGGATTACAAAACAGCCAATGAGAAATATTCAGGTCCCTCACCAAATCTGAACAACAAAGCTAAGCCAATGACATTCGAATCTGGCATAGGACTCATGAGTTTTCAATTTCCGTTTTAAATATTTCCAAACCGTTGCAACATTTTAAATGTACCAAAGTTTGAACAGCAATTAATCATTTCTCTCTCAAAGCACATCAGTGTATAAAACAAAGAACATTTACAATCCATATACATAGATATATTAATATAACAAACTTCAATTATTCAAACTCTGATAATATGGTACAGAATGTGTGTGTGGGGGGGGATTTTGCTGTTAGCAAACATTTGTTTATCATGTTATCTCTGTGACCTTTGACTATTCTGGTCAATAGAACTGGAAGGGGCATCATTGTTTAATAAAGACCATGAAAAGAATGTTTTTTTTTATTGATATTTGGTGTATTTAAATTATAAAACAATTTAAGGAAATAAAGTTTTTGCATATTATTTTTAACTCTGATCTGAAATTTGTTGGACATGCAGTTTCAATTGGGGCCTGTGACTGATAATTAATAATTATATGTTTAATCTCAAAGATGTAATTCTACAAATAACCCAAATGTTTTCATCCCAGCCACCATAAAATCCAACTATAGTTTGTCATCTTCAGTGTGCCCCTCAAGTCTATAATTATTGAAGTTGCTTTTTAATGCAACACAGTGTATTATAGTATACAGTAGTTAAGAGTGTATTTGACTTCTGAATATAAAGTGTATGTTTAGTACCATGTAAATACCATGTTATAAATACTTTGAGAGAAGGTGCCTTAAATATTTTTTAATATATTTCTATAGTCCTTACAAATTACAAGCCAATTTTCACAAGCCATTATTTATAGGAGAGGATTCTGTTTATGGCAAAAAGTTATTTGAACAGCTAACAGGCTCTCAGGTACTGTTTAAACGTAAACCAATGTACGTTTCTATTTGTGCTTCAGAATTTCATTGATCCATTAAAATCTGTTTTTCCTGAGAAAGAACACACAGTAATCTTCTTTGGTTTTAAGGTAAGATTAGCTCGGAGCGTCCTTGGTGTAAGTAACAAATAAATAGGCATCAGTTAGTGTAAATCTGTAGTTTGTAACATATATGCAATAGCAGACTGGGTGTAGCTATATCACAGCCATTCCTTTTTATTGCAGGAACTGTACATACATCATTCAGGTTTCTACAGTGCTCTCCAGATGGCAAGTTGTGCTTCGTGTGATATTGAGAACATCGCAGAATGCTTTCTTCAGTGGAAAGAAAAGTTTTTGTTGTATGGTGAATTTTGTGCCCAATTGTCCTTTGCTCAGGGTTTGTTAGATGAAATTTGTAGCAAAGATGAAGAAATAAAGAATAAAGTTGAGGTAATTCAGATCTCTGAAATTGTTAGTACATTGATGAATTATTTGATCAATTTATTTATTAATTAAAAAATTGGGGCTACAAGTTATGTTTACTACTGCAGTGATATAATTAATATTATTTTCCCCAGAAGGATACATATTTACAAAGCATTGATATAATTAATAATATTTTTATATATAGTGTTTCCCTAGAGGATACATATATACTAGCACTGATATAATTAATATTATATTTATATATAGTGTTCCCATAGAGGATACACATTTATAAAGCATGAATTCTCATAGAAAATATGTCAAGCTTTGTATGTCAATGTATGTTATCTTTTAAATGTATGTTATCTTTGTTTACAATCAGTAGGGTGTTATTGGTTATGATTTAATTACAGGAGTGTGAGATGGCGGCTAATCAGCGCCAGTACCATTTACGTGATTTACTTGCCCTTCCTGTACAGCGCATTATGAAGTACAAACTCTTCCTGAAGGTATTTCAGAGATGATGTAGTGAATATTTTGAATAATAAATACATAAAGTTTTGAGTATAGTAAATTCTGTTCAATTAATTGATATATGTATTTGTGTGCGTTCTCAAATTTTATTTATACATTGTTTTGTAGAAACTAATGAAAAAAACAGCAGATGACCTTCCTGAGAAATTTCAGTTACAGTGTGCCCTGGATGAAATGAAAGTAAATAATTTTATTAATAGAAATGTTAGGAATAAAAATAAAGGATTACTTGTGTCGCTATAATGTGGAGGGTGTCACCACATGGGCTTACAAAATATGATTTTTGTTTTATAGATTTGGATGTTCTTTTGTTTTATTGCTATGTTATATTACTTTTAATGACATTGTATGTCACATACTTTTTGTGATCCATATCATATTTAAGAAAGTATAAACTATAGTGTTGGCCTAAATTGAATTTTGGCCTGAACACAAATTTTGTCTGAAAATGATTTTCTTCTGATAAAATTATTCTCAGCTTGTTTTGCTTTTGTGTTATAATTCTATAGGATGTTGAAGATTATGTCAATCAAGTGAAAAAGGACACTGAACAATTGCGATTAATAAATGCAATACAAGAATGGTAATTATTACTAGCTAGTGATGTGTTCAAACCCACGCATTATAATTGATTTTATAATAATGTTTATTAATATGTTTCTCTCTCTCTCTCTCTCTCTCTGTCTGTGTGTGTGTGTGTGTGTGCAACTTCATCAGCAGTAATTGATTGGTGATTTTATATTTCAGTATGAATAAATCTGCACAGGTACGTGTTGTTCTGTGATTTTATTTGTTGCACAATAATTAGCTCATTTATTATAACCTTAGTTAAGCATTGTTAAAATGCTTCCTTTGTGTTCATGTTTTATTACAGATTTCCATTACAATGGAGCTTGGCCATATACATTTTGATAGTGAAGTGAGGATAAAGCAAAAGAATGATTGGTATAGCAAGACCAGGTTAGCTATTGGGTCATGATGTAAGCCAAGTTTTCTTACCTGTGACATAAGACAATTTCTGTGTGTTACAGGGATATTGTTGAAATGTATATGTTACAGTTAATCTGTATAATCGGGTAATATGTATATTACTGTATATACTCGTGTATAAGTTGACCCGGCAGATAAGTCGAGGTCGGTTTTTGACCCTGTAATTCTTTCCTCGGGCCTATGCTCACCGTTATTTCCAATGCCGTAATTTCTGCATTATACACCTGAACTAAAGGTATCTTTTTTTAAGAAAAAGAGTAGAAATCACTGCTCACAATTGAGAGAAGTTTGTTTATTAAATACAACATCCAAGCAATTATGAAATCTGTATCATGCTGTCATACACGGAGGGTGTCGTAATAATGGACAAAATGATGCACAAGTCCAGCTGCAGATTATCTTGATTTCTCCTGCGTGTTATACACAAAAACTAGGTTTTTCAGACAGATGTGCATCCTCTGTCTCAGTGTAAGTCCACACCGATTCATAAACTGGCTACACCATCCCAGCGAAGCTTTGAATCCAGTCTCTACCTCGTATTGCTTGTCCTGAGTAAACTTGATAGCCTGTATCTGTATCATCATTCTGGTGACGATATATCCATTGTGGCGATACTCCACTACCCAATCATTCAAAGCTGTCTCTAATTTGATGTACGGACTATTACTTAAACTGTGTATCGTACAAATTTTGCTTTCATTTCAAACTCATGGTGTCGGCAAGTGCATCATAAATATATCAGTATCAATTTCTTCACTGGCAGCGATATATATCCACAATATATATATATATATATATATATATATATTGTGGATTTTGCTTTGATGTTGTAACTAGGCTGTGCTGAGTAAGCGACAACCTGGGGATTCTCCCTGAAAAACAAAACAAACAATGTTATGACTAATAAACAAACTTGTCACACCAAACATGCAATGTGAACAGTGATTTCTATAGTATCGCTAATCATCTGGAGGTACTGATAGTTAATGGTGTGTGACTATCAACTATTATTACACAAAGACTGGCATGTTTGTGAGATCCAAATAACAGTTTGGTGAAACTTAATTGTTATTTATTGGATAAGACTATAGTAGTCAGAGATTTTGTTCCAACTCTGGCTCGCACAAACACGCCTGATTGCAAGTGTTATTAATTCATTGTTTCACAGCACATCTAGAAGTACTGGTAGTTAACAACGCATGACTATCAAGTATTATTACATAAAGACCAGCATGTTTGTGATATCCAAATAACAGTTTGGTGAAAATTAATTGTTATTGAGTAATAATGATTTAGTAGGCAGCAATGTGACGATTTTATTCTGACTCTGGCTATTATTGAGTTGAATCCTGTAGTGTTGTGTGTCCAGGATGGCCAAAAAATATTTCTTTCAGCTGGTACGAACTATGTCGGGCATATAAGTCTTCTGGGAGGTTCCTTTTCACTACCAAAAAAAATCAACTTATACCTAATAAATTCATATTTTTTGTGAATAAGTGAAATTTTACTTATTCACGAATGCGTGAACAGGTGAATGTCCAATAGTTTGGTCCCAAGATTACCCTATTATCGCTCATACATAGTTGTTTTCTGTTTAGTTTCTCCATCAAATTGCTGATTTGTTTGGGCTTAGCATCATGACCCAGTTTGTCGAATATGGTTGGAATGGCATCTCATGTGAGCCTGACACTCTTCGTGTCATATCCAACTGATTGTGTCATAGACAACGAAGTAATGAACATCCATTCATCAAAGTGTCCCCGCAGAGTTTGCTGTGGCAAGTTGGCTTCCATTGCACTCTGTTCACGTTACGCAGCCAATCGTGCAAACAGTGCTTTTTGGGGAATGAATGCATACTCCATCCACTGGCAGACACATTTGCACAATTATATGTGACACAATACACCATTTTGTATGTTTAACAAAGACAATATAGAACATGTAGCACAGGTTAAAAATGGCAACGGCTAGGTTTGGCATCTATGTTTGTCAAACATGACATCACATTCCAAAGTTTTCCGAAGATTCTTGAATACAGCTGTGGCCTATTTGTCCATGTGAGATGCTAGCAAAACAAGTTTTAAAACCACTGTAACTTTATTTCTAGGATTTTTTTTAGTATATCTGAATAAATAGATTTTAATAAATAACACAGACATTTTGACTAATTTAGGAAACCTTTTCTTTAACAAAGGAATTTATGATTCTAAGCACCCACCAGACTGTGTGATAGTAAATGTCAAGACCTAGACATTTATGTACACATTACAACTACAACCTTATTTTGTATGCATGTTTTAAACACATTATAAGCTATGTTTAGTTTTTCAAACAACAGCTCATGGGTGGCAAGTAATGTGAACTACACGTTAACAGTGATTTGCTGCAGTGTATCATTTGTGTTATGATGAAATTCATCAGGTTTTGTTCAGTGTTTGTCTTCTGTACAGTTCAGGTTTATTTTACTTTCAGACATGTGTTCGTCTTTGACAATGCGATTGTTATATTCAAGTACAAAGTGAGTAATCTTTCCAGCTAGAATATCATCTCATCATCATGTCATCATGTCAGTGTGGTTATGGCAGATAATGTTGGAGATAAACTTGTGTTGATATTGGTTCATCAGTGTGTAGCATCTTTCGTGTATCTGTAATATATTGTATGTATGTTTGTAAAGGGTTAGCGTTACAATGCTTGTTGAGTATACCATGAGATTTATAGTTGCTTTTGCAATTTTATTAACTTAAATATTTCTTAGAAGTTTTGATGAACTGATGACAGAAGTTAAATAGCGGACTAGAAAGACAAAGTTTAGTTACCTAAGATAATTTGGGATCTTATATATGTAAATGCTGTGATGTAACTAGCTAGACATTGTTATCTGGCAACAGACGTGAAATGATGAATAACAAAGTTTGGAATTTAGAACAAAGGAGCTCTCAGTTTCCTTTTAGTTAGATTAAGAAGTAAAGATATTTTTTCACAATGTTATATTGTTTCTACTGCTGACACAATGATGATGATGATGATCAGGGCTGACTGAACTACTTTTATTTTGTACACAGATGTTGTCACTGAATTTCAACAATAAGAAAATTAATTATGCTACAAAGTCAGATTATACTTTATTTGAAAGTTTTTTTTAAATTGGACTGGATCGGATAGAAACAATTATCCCAAATTCTAAAAACATGTATTGGTGTCCAAACCCCAAATGTGTGCACTATTTCTAGCAGCTGAATATAGGTGCACAGCTCATAATAATCTATTTAATCCAGATAATTATGGATTTATGGATTGGTAAGCCAGAAAGGATCAGTGTCATCTGATAATATTCTAGCCCAGAGGGAAACTTGTATTTCACAAACATAACATCTGATCTTTCACTCTGATTTTTTATTCTCATATTTGCCGAACAGTATATTCTTCACTGATTATCTGTAATAAGATATTTCAGTTTAACAAGTGAATATTGTTTATGATTTATTCATGCAAAGTAATTATAAAATCACTTTCTCATTTTTCTTAGAGGGCTGAATGTTTAACTTATATCAAAAACCTGAAGTTGTCAGAATATGAAGTGCAAAAACTTGCTGATGTTCCAAAGTGTTGGACTCAACATGAAGAGGTTTGTAATTAAGGAGCTATGTAATTGCCATAATTATTAAAAATATCACAAGCATTCAACTGTATCCTGTATGATCAGAGTTTATGGCCACTGAATGCTTCCAGAATTACAGGTAAATACAAATTTATATTTTCCCACCAAATCTTTAAAATAAATAGTTTTGCAAGTTTGGACATTGCAAACAATAGTTATTTATGATTTACATTACTGCACACAGGCAACTTCACCTCATGACAGCCTGTCCTGAGAAGAAAAGTTTTTCTTTCATCCCTGTACAATCAAAAAGTGTGAATCTAATATAAAACAAATTGGTTACCTTGTATTTACAAATTTTTTTGCAATAGCTCTATATGTAAGCAACACATTTTAAATACATGTGATAAAAGAACTTCAAGATACACCCTGGTCATTTAGCAGTAGGGCACTTGAATATTACCTAGCTTGTCTCTTTAGGGGACTCCTTTATTTATACATAACAGCAGTTATAGATCTTAAATAGATCTGAGCAATTTAGTGCCATTTGCTGAAACACAATCGTGAATGGAATGTTGTTATAAGTTTCCATTGCTAGTTGAACACCTATTTCTTCTGCGTAGATGAGATGAGTGTTTTTCTATTAAAAAAAAGTCCTATTTAAATATTCTGTGTGCTGTTAGAATATTGGACAATTGAAATATAGTGCAGAACCCCGACCAAGTTGAAAGTCAGAACTGTAATTATAGTCCTCTTCATGATATTAAGCTTTAGTTGTCAGAATAAATACTGCTGTAGCTGTCTGGATGAGTGCTGGTAATATAGTAAGTATTCTGTTTTATGGGTAATGTACATTCATCATTATCTGGTTTTCATATATTTCTGTCACAGTATGCTGTTATATAATCAACATCTCTTCTTACAGCAATTGTTATACCCATTTGAATTAGTTAAAAAAACAGACCTTGATGGAAAGCAGTCTGCGAGCTATTACTTGATGCTTAAAACAGATAACTTGAGAGAGAAGTGTATTAGAGCAATAGAAACAGCTCAGTTAGTACAAAAAAATATGCTTTAATTTTTATTAAAGCTGTAGTTAAGGCTATACGTTGTACTTCAGTTAACATATTGATAATATGGAGTTATTACTAAAATCTATAAAGTTACACTTTTTTAATTTGTATTTAACTGTGTTGATTTGTGAATGCTGATAAGAAATGTCAAGCTCCTAAGTCTTTTTTCCACTTTATTAATAATGGAATATTTCTTATCCAACAGAGAAAATATATGTCCAAAGTATGCTGAAGATGGTGGAGATTATTTCATGCATACATTTGATAAAGGTGCAGTCTGTGATATTTGCAAGAAGTTATTCAAGTGAGATATATTTTTATTATAGAGTAGCTAATTTTAAACGTGTATCATGTGCTTCCCGAATCTTTTAACATGCTATTGACACACACATTGGTAGACTATTGGTGTCACATTCGATGTGATGTGTGTGGAACAAATTGTAGATGTTTTTATTCTTTGGAAGTAGATAGTAGATAGCTGATAATGTATAGGGCTACGTCTTTATTTCTGTTCTGTCTAATATTTTCCTTATATATTCACCCTTTGTCATATTTCCAGAGGTGTGTTTTATCAAGGATACTTTTGTGACGGTAAGTATCTGAAGTGTGGTAAACCTGTTTATACTAATGTCATGTGTAATAATTGCTAACCTTCAACTCGGGAATCAAAAATTAGTTTCACAATTCGGATAACTATTTGATAGTTTTTTATTTTGTTAAAAGCTATTTTTTTAAAGAATGAAATATGAATAGTATTATTCTCTTGCTATCTCATCATAAACTGTTCTTGACATTTTCTTGATACATTTTTCAACAATTCATCAGTGCTACTGTTCACAAACTTTTGTGGATTGTGAAGGTATTCATGAACCTTTTGTGGTTCTTGAAATATTCTTGAACCTTTCTTGGAAGTGATGAACAGCATCAGCTGTGCCCTCGATGGACCACATCCCTCTGTGTCTGTATGTATATAAATACATGTGTATTACCATCATCAGATGTACATAAATTTGTCTGTATGTACATAAATACATCTGTATTACCATCATCAGATATAGTGAGCTTCGGTGGCTTAGCAGTTAAGCACCCGGCACTTGGTGCCATCAGTCACAGGTTTGAACCCTGCAAGAGGTTGTAACTTTTCCAGAGATTAATTTTCGGCTCACAACATCGTGGGTGGCTGACCACGTTAAATGGCACTGCTGTCTCCACTGAATTAATTAAAATAAAGGGGGATGTTAAAAAACCCTGAGGATGTAAAACACTGGCTGTGACCACCCTCAGGGTATTTCGGCTCCATCTTTCCGTACTACTCCCCTGTGAGTGGTGGGGGAGGAGATTTCTCAACCAAATAAGCGACAGCCTGGGGATTCTCCCTGGACAACAAAACAAACAAACATCAGATATACTTAAATCTTTTAAAGAGTTTAATTTACTCTGAAATTAATTATAACTAGTTCCATCCATTCAGCTGTGAACAACAATCACATGTTGCTGAGTTAAGGTGAAAGATGACATTATTTACAAATTGGTAAAGGTTGTTGACATGAACTGGTCCTTAACTATATCCAACATTCCTCTTGCCTGTACCTGCACTGTCTACTAGGCCAATGGTACTGTAAAGAACCAGTTTAATGAACACACTGACATCAGCATGTCATATGTGCATGCCCTCATAAATATCCTTGGATTCCGGTTAGATTCCTGCTACAACAACAGTACACCATAAACTAAGGTACAGAATTATTGCTAATAGACAGATCCATTTACCCCTGATGCCACTATGCGGCTGAATTTCACACTATGGTCTTGGATTGGAAGTCTATGAATCACTGTGTTGCATGGCAGTTTACCCGTATAGTGGCTGATAAATGTCTTACTGAAAAGCTGTATTTAGGCTATTTACCATATATATTTGGATTTTATTCATAGCCCATTAAGGGTATTTGATCTCCAGATCATAATTTTGCATTTACCATAGGTCCCAGCAATTAGGCCCACCCTGTTCATAAATAGATGACCTAGTCTCTTGAAACCAAGATGTACTTTTTCATCATTTGTACCAGTTTGTCTATTAAAGTATATGCAGCACCAGGCAGTTTGGTGATAAATTTACTTAGAATGTGTCATAGCTGTTTTGTATATTGTGCAAGATTGACTTCAGCATGGGACATGGAGGAAGAATTGTCATGTTCAGGCAAATTAGCTAAGCCAGTACTTTTATGACATAATAATTCAATACTGTTCCTGGTATCTACTATTGGTAGATCTTAAAATGTATTCATTTTGATTACCGGTAGTCTTCAGTTCTATTTCGTATACAAGTACTTGCACTCTGAGACTGGCCGTCATTCACTGCGACGAGTCATAATCATTGGCATTGGCAGACATCCGCGTGTGTGTGGGATCATGTTTGTTATCTTCGCTGCTCAAGTTGATCAGCAGGGAAAACATAACTACAAATGCAAATCATGTCTGAATATATATTTTTAAATGAGACCTTGCTAAACTGCCCCCAGGGTGGCATGTGGTTTGACAGTCTGATGGATCAACAACACTGAAAACGCCTTGTAATAATCTGCCAGTTACTCCCAATTATCAAAAGATGTGTTTGCAATTGACTATTGTTTTTGGATGGAATATACCATTTAAGCTAAAAGAAAATGTACCTCCTTTTCATTTGAGTGCATGTCATTGATGTTAACAGGTGATTAATAATTGTAAACAAACACGGCCGTCCATCCTCTCCGGGATTTCCCATATATACTTTATAAACAGGGCTGCGGGAATATTCTTAGTAAAACTCCGATTTTCAGACTCATGTTTTTCCATATATGTGGAGCCAGTCTGATGAGAACAAAGTCAGATATCTGCCTATATATTCTGTACTAGATCTAAATCACACAATTTGTATGTTTTCAAAGTCTCTCGTTAGCCAACCTCGCCAGATATTGTGAAAACGGTGCTGCACCTAGTGAACAGTTGAGAAAACTATCTAACTGGCAAATGATCCATTAACAGGAAGCCAGTATTTACTAATTCTAAATGGATGTTGTTTTTTTCTTAATTTTTATTTTAATTATTCAAGATTATACAATTAAAATGTTGAAAATTGGAATTTCAGAAGCACAATGCTTAAATTGAACAAAAGTTTATGTGGTAAATAGCAAGTGAAATAAATGCTACTTACAGAAATAACACAAATATACCTGTGAATATCGAGAATAAATATGTTCACATGTTTAAATATTTTATTTATAGTTATAAACTAATTAATTATAACATGCTAATTGTGACTTAGCTATAGAAATATTTTAAGAACTTCCTTATTTGTTTACAGTTATGGAAACAGCTGTACACAAAGAATGTATACAGAAAGCAATTACTTCCACAGGTTAGTAATTAATGTAGTTTAATTAGGGCATGAGCAGATGGTACACTAAACCTGTTTATTAATTGGACTGGCATTAAAAGTAAGCCACCAAGAGTGAGGCAAAATACTTTTAAAATAGTCATAATACAAATAGAACAAATGCAATTTACTTATCTCTATTTCAGTCTAAATGATACAATTTGTCCATTGGCCACAGTATTGGTTAATTGTATAACTTAAAAGTAACCAAAAAAATTTTAAATAAAAATTCTTGTGGTGTCAAATTAAAACATTTCATCCATAAAATACAACATTTGGTGATTTCACCGTTTCCTCATATTTTAGCAACCAAAGTAGCAAGTTCGGTTTATTTAGGTCGGTGTAAGTTATTTACGTCAGTGTAAGATTAATCTGGTTGGTAATTTTCAGCAGATGGAGCCTGTGAAAACAATGATCTAATGAGTTACCCATGGTAAGAAATAGCAATGGTTATAACGAGGGGCGTTGAAACCTGAGCCGATTTTTTTGTTTACTGTTTGCATGCTACACTAATAGAAGTTGTTTTTTAACATTTATATCCCCACAGTCTCACATTTCATAATGATAGCAAAATTATTACGCATAGATAGTATTTAAGTTAAGACAGTAATTGGAGCAAGTAAATGTCATAACATGGCTGATATCTGGTGATTGCATAACTAAAAGACTTAAAATAACCTCGGCTTATTTAATTGAATTGAAATATAAAATTTGGAAATGTTTCTGTCATATCTGGATCTGGTGATAAGAGGATGAGTTCAGTACCTATGACAATATAACATTTATCTACATAATGTTGAAATATACATTGAATAAGGTTTAATGTAAGTACTTTCTTAGGGTATGTAGATTGTAGATCTTTTTATGTATTTGAACATTTATTGCACCAGATTATTTGATGGCTTCATTCAGTATTAACTGATCATATTAGAATTTACGCTGATGGGAAATATTTGCTATTATATACACTAATCTTATTAATTGTGAAATAATGAAGCTGAGTTCAGTAATATCTGGACATAATGATTATGTCTCTGATGTATTTTTGTTTTGGAGGAAATGATAGTTCATCGCCGCCTTGAAGCTTTATTATTTGTGGAATTGTGCTATGTCCCCTGTTTATTAATTTGGCAATCTGTTGTCAAATATTTTTCTAATAAGTCCATGAGAAATTTCTTTTTTAATACAGTCAAATTTGCTCTTAACGCCACCTATCTGGAAGCGCCACCTGCTATCAAAGTCACTTTTCCAAGGTCCTGATGCAAGTCCCATTCAAGCTGACCTGTTCAGAGCTGACAAATGATATTCTCTGCTCACTCCTCACTTCACTCATCAAAATACAATGATAAATTAATTAAACTATTTCATTAGCCTCAATATGTATGTTGTGTTATGATGAGTGCATGAAGTAAGGAGTTTACTATTAACAATAAGTTAATTAATTACCAATATGGAGATGGATTCTGTGTTAATAGCTTGTAGAATGTCTTTAAGGGTTATGGTGGGATGAGATAGTTTTGTTTTGGTATAGCTGGTGTTGTAAAAAGATTGCATTATTTCTGCTGACTTGCAATTATACATCCACTGCATGTTTTAAGCTATTTTCTATTGATTAAATATACTCCACTTGTGCACCATAACTTAAACTAATAAGCTATTTTATTGGGTGCGTCTTATGTATGTCTGTGTGTGTGTAGACAATATTTGTACCCATTAATGTAGAAGCACAGAACTAGTGTTGACTAGAAGCTAACGTGTGTGAGATATATCACTGATATTGTAACTCTTCTGCTGTAATAGTCTTTTCCAACAAATCATAGTTTGTGGCTGTCATTTTCTGATAAAGATGTATCTGGCATTTTGAAGAATCCACTTGATTCATTTCTTGACAAATTTGGCGTCAAGTTTAATATAATCGACCATTATATTACTTACTGACACATTGCAGGTTTGTAGGCGAGATGAAACATTCTATAGCAAATAAGTGTCTAGAAGATCAGAAGTCCGGGACATATCTGATCAGAACGACTAGTGCTGGAGGCTATGCCCTGAGTTTAACGTAGGTATTAATTGATGTATTATCAAAGAAGGATGTTTAGACGGTTAAGAAATGTACCTTTAGAGGGTGTTTCCGTAATAAATGTTGCAGTTTACTGTGCTCAAGATGTCCGAGTTGTGGGTTGGGATCTCGGCAGTACCCGTGTCTGTGAGATATTTATCTCTAGCCCAGACATGGCCTGTGCCAATGTTAGACAAAACACTCATTCACTGACCTTTAGCTAATGTAGATTGATGTTCTGTTACATGGTAGTGTGTTTTGTAGGTGTTAACTTGTTATTTGGTGTTGTGTTCTTAAATTGAATATTTGCAAAACAGACACGATATACGTATGCATTGTTCAATGATCATCAGCCTAGAGAGGTGAAAAACTCTTGGGAACTATGTTTTAATAGATTATTAGACTAGAAATGTCTACAGTAGATAGTACAGTATGTATCTGTATATACACAGTAGATGTTATTTGGTGTAATAGTTGCAGGTTTGACATAATGTCTTATTCATATGAATATGCTATACTCGTTGTTCTTCCGTATGACAAACAAGAAGTATTGCCACAAATACTAACAAAATTTGATAGAACATGTTTTGGACACTTGTGGACAGTTTCTTACGGGGATCTGGGGCGTGCTAAAAAGGATATACCCCGGTAAATATGGAGCTAAAATGGAGGCCTCGGGTCCATAATGGAATTATTCAGACATTTCTGATATTGTCTATGTCAGGCATTTATCTCTTATCTACTTCATAGTTGAGAATTTAATATATATAACATTAGATCTTCATATTTGTAAAACAATGAAGTCGGTTTTGTAAAATAAAATTACAGCTTAATAAATTAACAGTGCGCGTGTGTGTGCGCCTGCATGCACATATGGTAAGATCGTGATAAACCGGGATACATAACCAAGTACTATTTCAGAAGAACTAGGAAAACAACTTTTTCTTTTTATTTCACCCAAGTTCCCTCCTTAAGTAGTGATATCAAAGAATATGTATACCATGACTTGGTATTAATCTGGGTCTTTAATTTGTGATGGCAGCTAGTGTGTACTGGCTTAATTGTTGTTAGTGAACACTCCAGCTAGGACGGATATGGCCTCTGTAAAAAGAGTGAGTGTATTATGGGTTGTCAATCTTCTATGACACGTGTATGTCACAATAATTACTCTTTGTCCACTTTGTATAAACCCCTAAACTATGGGTTCAGTTTGGAATCATACACATGTTCTAGGATGTTTCTCAGTGGAGTCACTCCTCACCTGTATGTCCCAGGTATCACTAGTACCGAGACTAAACGAATCACTGAGTCACTTACTTACTCACCCTTTAAATTTATATTGGTGTTTATGACTTTCTATTATTGGTAACACTGCAAAACAAAATGGGGGGGGGGGATTGTTGACAAAAACTGAACAAGTAAAAATAAGTAACGTGAAAGAATTTTTGGTAAATTACAAAGAAGCAAATGCCATCAACAAGAAGCATAGCACTGGAGACTTATAGTGGAAGCCCTCTCTATAGAGAGTATATTGATTTTGACAGAGTATATATTGGCAGTTTTATAAACTGATTATAGCACATGCTCCTTATTTAGCATCACGTAACAGCCATTAGAATTAAGTTGTGGCTTACGATTATTTGATATTTTCAGTTACAAATCCGGTGTGACACACCTCAGGATAAAACAGTCATCCAAGAATCCTTTCTACCTTTGTGATACCAACTCATTTGGGACATTAGCGGTAAGAAACTCAGATGTTCGTATCTCCATCTGAACCATAGGGTTTGTTCCATCTGTGCCAAAGTTTCCAAATAATTCAGTGTAAAACAATTAAACATTTATCAAATATGGTCCCATGCAGTGCAAATGCTGTCTAACTTTTGTTTTTATCCCAATCAAGCGAGACAATAGTGCTAATTAATGCGGTCAACCAACTACATAATTATGAGTTGAAAAAATTGTTTCTGGAAAATTTCTTGGGATTAAACCCCATTACCCATCAAATCAAGTGGCACATACTTTATTGCTAGACCAACACAATTAACTCATCTAAACTTTTAGTAGAGTAGCTTTAAACATTGTCAATTTAGTCTAATACTTAACTTGAGTTGACTCTAGCCGGGAACATCACATGGCAATGATATGTTTGACAATGATCTTTGTACATGTGTGAGATACACATAAAAGTGATGTCATTTGCTGAACGGGTTATTGATAACGAGCTGTTTTTGTGTGCATTTTTCAGGAATTGGTTTCTTATTATCAACGTCATTCATTCAGGGAAGAGATCCCCAAACTACAAACAACACTGGACTATGCTTATAATGATGGTGAGCATTGGATACTTAAAAACACACATAATGCATCCTTATTGATTTGTGAAAGAGAGCTAGCTCTGTAATTGTTTCCACAAAGCAGAATTGATGTGTTCATTCAGATAATATAAAACTCTTGATATACTATATATCTATGCTTTGTTTGTACAGTTGTTACTATGGGTAGGGCAACTTACAGTTTCAAGGCTAAAAAGATCAATCAGTTGTCCTTTGAGGTTGGTGATAATATTGAAATTATTGTCAAACAATCTGGTAAACCTGGATGGTTTAAAGGACGAAAAGGTAGCAAGGTGAGTGTGCATGGGCATGTGTGTGTGCATGCGTGCATGCATGCATGTATGTGTGTGTGTGCGTGTGTTTGTGAGTGACACAAATCACCCAATAATAAAATTGTCTGCTATCTAGAGTTAATTCGCAGTAAAATAGAATAGTTGTGGGAATAAATTGCCTTTTTATTAACTGTTGCTGCTCTCAAAATATTCTCTTATTTGCCATCAAATTGTGTTGTTAAAAAAATTGGTGTTTACTAATTTTATTTTGCAGTTTGGTTATTTCCCTTCAAGTTTAGTTGCAGAAGAAGAAAGGTGAACGTTTACTAGGTTTTGATCCCACGAAGACAAACAATATAGAAATGTCACTCTCCTAGACATGTCTATATGTCTTTCCACATTACTTGCATGCTGTGTATATATTGGTTTTCATATTTTTTAAAGTAGCTATTTAGTAATAATTAATGAAACATTATTTTTTGGTAGCATATCTTATATTGAACTAATGGTTCTTTTTTGAAAATTGGTTGTTGAAAATGAACTATTTCAATCCTGTTCTTTAATATGCTGATTGTGGTAATCATTTATAATGTTCTGAGATATATATTCTGCAGAAGTGTACACAATGTAAACTTTCTCGGTTGCAGCATATGCTACCATTATTAATACATGTAATGTATAGTCCGGTAATATCTACCTCATAATTAATACATCATTACCATTTTTAATACATAATCAATAATTAACTTTTACATGCTATGTTGTTATGTCACTATAGAACGTTGTGATATGTGCTTGAGGAATAAGTTAACATATCTCTTCTTTAAAAGTATAATATTATTCTTAATCAACATATAAGTTTCTCCTCAAGTATTCTGTTATTTCGATGTCATAATTTATAGTAAGTAATATATATATATATATATTTCAAGTGTTTTACAGGTTAGCTTGTGCAGCTTGCCCATTTCGTGTATATTATCTCAGTTGATTCACCAATTCATTAATTGTATTTAATTGGTTATTTATTTTTGTTTCTTATCTTTATCACTATACATGATGTTACAATATTATTAGATATTTCCTTACTGTACATAATAAATTATGTTTATTATCCTTTGTTGCTTCTCTTCACTGGGTTGGATTTAGCCAAAATATACATAATGCAGTGTCACTTCCTGTATATGACTGAATCAGTAATGCTAGATATAATTAGCATTGTGTGTGTGTGTGTGTGTGATTGGATGCTTGGAGAACTGGAATGTTGTTTGTTTTACTTGTTTATCATGACAGGTACTACATCAATGGCCGTGATTAAACAGGGTCCTTGAAAACCTGGAAAGTTCTGGATTTTGAAAATTTGGATTCCAGGCCTGGAATTTTTGTAGAGGTCCTTGAAAGTCCTGGAATTTGGACATATAGATCTATATTTCTAATCATAAGCGTACAGGAATTCAGTCGTTACACTTCTTCCGAAATATGGGTGTATCTTTGTGTTAAAAGTTAGTGAATTCATTGAAAAGGTCCTTGAATTTGACATTGGAAGGTCCTGGAATCTGAGATGTCAAAATGTGTATGAACCCTGTTAAAGAAACAACAATTAGGATGGAGTTTGTATCTTCTGTACCCAGTGAAGTGATCATATTGATTCTCTAAGTAAGAATGGATGTATTTTCTGTATTGAAAGCTAATTACTAGTATTTATATTCCTTTGGACGACATTTCTTAGCTATGTGATTGAATATACCAGTGTTTCCTTTGTTAAAATTTAAATTCGTAATTTTTGTATGCTAAAATTATCACTTATCTAGTAGTAGACTATTTATTTCAAATTGATTTCTAACCTGGATATGTTGGTTGATTACATATAAACCATAACAGTTTAAATTAAATATTTTAAAGTCCCCCCCCCCCGGGAGAGGTAGGCTTATATATGTGTTTAAAATATTAATGTATAAATAGAACAGACAATTATTGCATATTTTATCAATTTATTAACAGCCGTGTTGTAATGCTTATACAACATTTGATACTGCATGTTTATCCAAATATTGTTGTATGAGCATTAAATTGGCTTAGTTATAGAATCCTAAGGCTAACAGTTGGCATGCAATGCTACTTAAATTGAGAGTGGGGGCTAGGCCTTGGTAGTCATACTAGCACAGCACTAGTACATGTATTTGGCTTAATTTGGCAAATTATAATTTTTTTAATCGTTAGGTGCTCTGTTATGGACATCAAGAGCATTTGTGATACACAATGACAGTACATTGGTGTATGGCACCCAACAATGATCCTTCGTAGACTCTGTTGGCCACGAGATAAGGGAACCTGATGAAATTAACATTCTCATCTTTGTTTTCATTAGAACATTCAGTAATAACGCCTACGTACCAATCACCATCATACGTGTAAGCTATATATACACTATATATGGTTGATATGATATGATCTATGTTCCTGCAGTACACATTAGTGAAACAGTATTTGATATGTGATCACATGACAGTCAGTTTTCATTTGAGTTTGCCCTTTGTCAAGAGGAATAAGTTAATGTTGCGATCGTGTTCCTGGTATGTAGCGGTCTTCCAGACCAAAATTGTTAACATACTCGGTAATGTAATGTAATAACACCGGATGGGCTTTTCCCATGACTGGTAGCCAAAAATGCCACTGGTCTTTAAACCGGTCACTTTCATGTAAAGCAAGATTCAGTCAATTTTATACAATTCTCAGAATTCACTTGTAGCCCAATACTGAAGTTAATGATGTGTATGATGTGACTAAAGTCTATCTTTGATCAGGTCAACTAATTTAGACAGAGTACTGCTATTGTATTATGCTTTAACAAGTCATCAGCATAATCTACGGAACAATTTGGTCGGTTCTCGGAAAGTGCTTACATCATCATTAAATTTATCTGCAACAAGTGATAAGTTAGGACTCCATGCTCCAGGCTCATGTATGGCCATATATGAGCTATACATGTTTTCAACATAAATGGAGGGGAGGTATTAAATTGTGCTGAAATTAAGCAATTATGTAATCAACCACTGTATGAAATAGATAAAACTATGTAGTGTCAAAAAGTACGAATTTCAATGTCTTTTTTAAGTATTAATTATGAGAAGCACTCGTGAGTAGAAGCTGAAATTGAAGCTGAAAGTATTTGGAGTCTGGACTTAAAATTTTGCTTGATTTGGTGTTCCGTAAATAGGTATTTGTGTGATTTTGATCCGAGATGGTGACCAAATAGGCACTGGGTGAGTTGGCGAGGAATAACCTCGTCTAATAAATGTGTTTCAAATTAATCATGCATTTACACTGTGAAAGCCAATGAAGAGCGTGTGCGTGAAAACAGATACACACTGGGTACAGGGAAGAGTGGACTGTGACAAACTGGTGTATAAACTCATAATGCGTTGCTGAGAAAACAAAAGGCACTCAAGTAGCTGCTTAAATGGACATGTTTGTTATTGAGAGGGTGATGTTATTGTCCGGACGATGTGGCTATGTTGACACATGCTTATTTAAAGATTTTATGAACAAATTCTTATCTCAACCGGTTGATATCTGTTCCACAAAGTAGAGGCTGGTACTAGAATGGAGACACCAATACCTGCAATACTGTCTGACTGCAGGACTCGACTTCCTATTGGACACAAGTTCAGGGTATTAAGTACTCAATTAAGATGCTATATCAGTGATAGATTATATTTTGTACTATCTTCTTTGCTTTAAGAACAAATTTTAAAAAAAAAAATGTTGATCTACTTATTAAAAAGAAACAGTTGGATGGCCGGTCATAAGTGCACATAAAATGGCTTAACAAATACAGGTTTGCTTTAAAGAATACAATTAACTGTTATTTATCCCTAAATAAGCAGACACAATACGAATATTGCAAAGCAGATTAAAATTTGATGTCATCTCAGTACAAACTGTTTTGGAGGTTCGAAATATTTTACTGAATTTCAGTAAAAGCTGAAATAGCCTCTTCTGGTAATGATTCATTTCTTTCCAAATGACATCTTTTAAGGCTCTGAGTTTTGGGTAATTTCTTTAATGTATATTATTAATAAAAAGTCTGCTAAAGTTGCTAAACTCAGTCAAGTTCAATGCGGGACACAACTATGCAACAATTATAATTTCAAGCCTAGAGATGCTTCTCCATAACCTCCCAAGGTGCCTAATGCAAAAATAAACATATGATACGTGAACAACATTAACACCAAAAAATACCTACAGCCGAGCTGCCAAAAGTGAGGGAAAAAGACTAGCCAAGAAGTCTCCACATAACCCTCAAAGACATAAGCATCTCTCCACACTGAAATCTGTGCGTAATGTAATATATCAGCAAGAGATTGAAAGCAAGGTATGAAAGGAGACATCAAACATATTTAATGTTTTATTTCAGTTCAAATTATTAACTAAGAACAGAAATTCATGTTGTTCTGATTGTGTGACTTCATCTCAGTATCAGAACCAAGGCTTCCACCATTCAAGTCTGAATCAATGGAAATGATCAATATAGGCCTGTGACTGCAACAGATATAATGACTGCAATATTTCCTACAAAATGCATACTAAGCAGAGAATCGGAGTCCTCTTTGGCCAGGTTCATGGCCACCTTTGTGCAACAAACTGAATCTGTCACATGCATAGTGTGGCCTACTATTAGCCATTACAAGGTGCTCTGGGACAAGTGATATCTGCCACTACACAAGAAAGTCGGCCGTTTGTCCTTCTTGGTATAGAAAGAATACACTAAACCAATCAGAAATTTGTTCCACTATCCCTTTATAAAAACAATATTCAACATACACAATCATCAATTGTGTGCTTTCCTATTTCTCACACACACACACACACACACACACACACATACAAAAATACACTAGAACATATGATGACTATCTGCTGTTATAGTTGCAATATGTTTAAAATAGATAGTCAGAAACCAGAAACACTAGCATCTCAACTGGTGTTCTGTCATCTTGAAACTGCCCATACAATGCTACTGACATTAAAATTGTGCACTATAATGAAATGATACCTGTACTTTATACAATGTACATAAGAAACAGTAATTAAGACACACACAAACACACACACACACAAACAAATGTACTTGCATAAATAATTACACAATCAACTAGAATAAACAAGATGACCTGTACACACCTTGAAGCAGTTAACTTGTACTGTATCATAAAATACCAACAAATGGAATTTTCCCCACGATAGCCTTTCAACATAATTATAAGCAAAGCTACCCAACTGAAATGAATTCAAATGCATTAAAAATGACACGCACAAACGTTTCCAACAACAATAATATTACTCACATCCCAGCACAATACATATGCACCTTTAAACACGTGTATGCTTGGGATCAAGCTATAAAACAGTCATTACTGACGATAAGATCTAAATCTTATCACGGTTGACGAGGGCTGCATATGTCACAACAATGCAAATAATAGAAATATGCACGCTAATATGTTAATACTAAGCATTTGTACACAGAGAAATTAGCACAGGCATCTACACATAAAAAGCTCACAAAATTGGACAGTACAACAGCAGAAATGTCAAATGCTGATTACTTAATGGCATAAGCATAAATAACAAGGGAATTGTACAGAACTAATGTATTTCGTTTGATATTGATGTTTCCATGTTTAACACAACTTCTCAGTGACTGTAATCAAAACATTAAATTTGCATATGCATGAATACACATGTATGCTAATTACAAAAAACTGTACAACACACTGGGATGTTATGCTCCCCTTACATCATGACAGATCGTAACGCATCAACCTCAACAAAAAAAACAATGTACACAAATTACTAGAAGCTCCTGTGCAAATGAGAATGATGTACTTGAATAGCAATGCCTATTATTTCCACTGCTCATAACTGCCAACATCAAGATGGTATTAGATCTCCTGAATCGGACAGACACAACCACAGTTCATCTTTTACTAAAACATAACAATGGTAAATCTACTTCTGCATCAACATTTCATTTAAAATATCACCACTCAAACTATAATCAAACAGAAGAGGATATTAGTAAGATGTTTTAAACATACGATAAAACAAAAGCATCCGAAATGACAATGGTTTCTAAATTTTATTTTGCACAGATCTAAATAAAAATTATGCTATCCAGATAAAAATAGTGTTATCATTCACAGAACACTAGTTAGTTGTTGAAGGGGGATCCTTACATAATCATTACAACAATAAACGAAATAATAAAACAAATTCATTAACTTATTTCATACAGCTAAGATGAACAGAGTATTCTTTACATTTCACACACATGATTGAAATCATTTGTCAGGCACCAAACAAGATCAAGGCTTCCATCTATGACAGAAAAGAACAGACACACACACACATTCATGACTCGGGATTCTTGTTAACTGCCAAAAACAGAGACAAATGGAAGGCAAATGAATACGTTTGGAAATATTGTGCAGCAAGAAAATGATATCTTCATCAGTAACTTCTGTGAGAGAGCAACTTAAATAATCTGCATACACCATGACACACAAAATGATTGCGGCAAGTTACCTGAATATCTGTTGGGTTCCTGAACTTTGCAAACAAGTGAGATTTCAAACAAATGGCATTGTGGCACTACCATAGACTGTATGTATTTCATCATAGGTAAATCTTCATTATTTACATATATACACATCAAAAAACATATTGCACAGCACTCTTCCAACCATTGCATATTACACTGTCTCCTTTTCAATTTGTTTTTGTGTACACAAGGAAGAATACTGCAGATTGTTGGAAATTAATGAGGAAGATGTGGACCAGGTGGAGCACCTCCTGTGAGCCGTTCTCTCTCCATTGCTAGATGGCGCTGTATGGCTTCATGTTGTACAGTCAGCTGTAAAAGAGAATATTAATAATATCACACTGATAGTCTGGCAACTAGATATGAAGAACACAATACTGAATAAGTGTTTGTCTTAGAGGTTAGGTTGTTAATTGCAAACAAATTTACCACTAAATTAATTTACCTGATGTGCGAGTACAGGATCTGTGTTACAAGGTGGCCTATTTAGTAATTCTCTGTAAAGTAACTCTTGCTCCCTGGCTGGTGCCAGTAGTGGGTGACCCGGAGGTATTGTGGGTGGTAACTGTGGGCCTATTGCAGCACCTGCTCCTAATGGATCAGCTCCTAATGATATCATATATGTGTATGTATATATATATATATATATATATATATATAAATAACTGACATGCTTTCTTGCATTAACTATGTTTACAGTAATTTGACTATGTATATATGCTTTTACATGCATTAAAAAGAAATTATCATTATTGATATTGGTACTGCAACTAATGTGAATGAAAATTCATCCAAGGAATAAATAACATCTCTTAATTATATTAATTAGCTTCCTAATAAATCAATTGAAATGTATTACTGAATTCATTGACAGATAAATCTTACACAAAATATTATCATGTAAAAATCTAAGTGAAACGCACATAAACACATGCATGCACACATCCATCCACACATGCACAGACACACACAACTATACTAATTTAAATACAAGTCACTCAGCAGCAGTATTATCAGGCATCATATATTTATATAGATGTTGATCAAAATACTAATAAATAAAAAATTGCCTTTAAAACAGATGTTATAAATTACATTCAGAAAACTAGCAATGACCACGAACAAGATAGAAATAAATTTTGAATAAATTACTAACCACATGCAGAAAACCAGAAATAACTTGTTCACAAATGTGTCCCAAACTAATTTTGAACAAACCAATTTATGATGCCTGATTATGGCACAAGGCATGGACAACACCTGAGCCACTCTCTTTTATCAGTGACTTTTACTGAAACGACACCAAAGAAACATTTCACAGCCATTATTTCTCAATTCTCGCCTGTTTTAACTTACTGGAGAAGTAGTGAGCTAAGAGAGCGGAGCCAGACTCCATCCGGGCTAAGTCTTGCTCGGTGATGGGTTTGGCATGTGACCCCCCGCCAGCAATTGGCATTCCAACTGATAACCCCATCTGTCTCTGCATCAACCAGATCTGTTCTGGTGTATAGGAACGGTGGTAGATATCGTAGACAGCGGCAGCATTATTTTGTGCTGATGCCGCCGCTATTGCAATGGCGGAGGGCGCCGGACCGGCAAGGGTTGGATGAACTGGCTCTATTTAAGTGTCGGGTAATCATTGCACGTGTTTAATATACCGTAACCATTGTCGATTTGCAGCAGACAGTGAAGAAGGTCCAGTGTGTGTCGTGTTCAGCATAACAGTCGTCGAGGCAGGCGGACATCGGTGCAGGTAGGTCGCAACGGGAGGCACGAGAAGAGAAAGAGAAAAATGGCTGTGAATAAATTATAGCTCATCACATTCAGCTTACCTGGCGGGCCAGGTGGCAGCACTGGTGGTAACGCCAGTGGGTGGAAGGGGAGAACGCCAATGTCTGGCTGATGCAGGTGGAGGTGAGTGTGAGAGTGGGCATGAGTGTGGGTATGAGAGCTAGATCCTGCTGTAGGTGGCGGCCCGGCAGAGCCCGATGACGGTAAGCCGGGCGGAGGTGGCAACGTGCCACCAGGGATTGGCCCCAGACCACCCATCGGTAACCTAAGCAAAGGATCAGCAGACAGGGCCAGATACTCTGTGTGCAGGCGGAGTCTCTCTGCCGACTGACGCTCGACTTCGGCGGCCTCGGCAGATGCTAGATGTGCAGTTAGCAGAGGGGGAATACTTCCACCTACTTGGCAGCACCACGTCGATAGCAGTGGGGAAAAAAGACAGAAAACATGGAATTGCCCATTAGTTAGCTCTGAACTGACATATGGGTAGGGGATAACAGGGTGGATCATGGTCTCAAGTACTGTACATGGTCTGCTACTGTTCAGTGTGCTGTGAAATGGAAGGAATAGAGACCCCCATCTGTTTACCAAATTCTGCATTTTTCTTTCAAAAACAAGTCATTACAGGCCAACATGATACAAAAATGCAGCAATCAATCCCTTTTTGATAAAAGTGGATACACTTATTATAACAATTAATACAGCCTTCTTACAAATGTGGGTACTATAGGTAAGAACATGCAATATATTGGCTTAGGCATATACACTGTTTCATTAATTCATTAAATTATCATTTAAATGGAGCAGAAAAATACTTCTCATCAAATTACATTTTACCACTTAAATAATTTTTTTTTAACAAATGACACATTACAAGATATTGTGAAAGAAACAGCTGACAACATACCGAGTCTATCTATACGTTCCCTCTCTCGCTGTAGGAGATCACTAGCCAAACTGGCTGGAGGATAGACTCCTGGAATGTGACTTGAACCTGGGGGAGGAGCACCAGGAGGTAGACGACTCATGTGGCGCTGTAGCTCTATATACTGTGGGTCAAGATGGCCAGGTGGAAATCTGTCAAAACCTGCAAATTAAATCAGAACTTCACATATGAGTCAAGTGCACCAAAAAAAAAACCCCACAAAAAAACAAGTTCCAAGTATATAGTAACAGCTGCATTCAAAATTGGAACAGATAACATCCAAAGATATGAAACGATAACATAAATATTGTATCTTTGATACATGATTACTGATCATAACAAACACCAGCAATAAAAATTTAAATCCACTGATGAAGATAAAATATTTCCACAATAAATCAATAGTATAGAAAACAAAACCATCCACAGTTAAATCCTATGTCTGGTTTGACTTAGAAAACATTCATATTATAATAGTCCTTCAAGTCAATAATCAATGTTAGCATCTAAACAAAGAAGAAAAATCAATGAACATGCCTTCAAGCACTGAAAATAATATGTCAGGTGCCTGGACATAATAACTTTGGCATTATCTAATTACATAAAACCACATGATACACTCATTATAAATTCTCATATAAAACCATCTGTCACATTTTACCTGGTGGCTTCAAATCCATCTCGTGCTTCATTTTTTCTCGTAACTCCATCTCCCTTAATTCACGCTCGCGTAGTTGCCTTTCTCGTTCATCTCTTTCACGCTTATCTCTTTCCAACTCCAGTTCTAAACTATAATTGAAGTGAATATTGCCATTCAATAAGAAATCATCATTTTGTGAATGCACACACACACACACACACACAGAGTATATGTAATAAGTCTAGATAGATACCGTTCACGTGATCCTGGGGGATACATGCTGGCCATTCTATAGTATGGATCTACTGCATGGGGAGGAAGATTGGCAAGGGTATATGGTAAAGATCTGGCTTGTTCCTGAGCGCCTGAAAGGAAAAAAAATAACATAACATTTAAATAACTATTCAGGTTTGTGATAAAAACACACAAGTTATTAACAAAAATAACTGAACATTCTGTTATTTCCAACCAATTACAATATTTGCATTAAAATTCTATATACATTACCATAAGGAAGTACACCACCAGGATTATAGTTGCTGTGACTTAGTAATAAAACAACAGCAAATGACAAGTCAGTGACTGAGATCAGATGAGAATCATGACCACCTAGAAGCAGTGTTTTAAGACTGTAATACACAAACCTAAAGCATGTGGCCTGGCATATTCCGACAATGTACGTAATGCTGGTGTAGGATCATGTCCTGGAGGATAAGCTGCTCGTGGTGTATGCCTCTCTAAGGCATATGGTGGTACCTGCTGACTGTTCATTAATGTGCTTGTTATTTGAGCATCGGCACTCTTGTTCTCGGGTGGAGTCTCTGCCTTCTTCTGCAATATTAAATAATATGGTGATTGTTTCTGCATGCAATTTGCTCCACACATAAAAAAACACTTTTTAATGTAACAAATTTTACTATAATTTTACACATACTTCCATCCAAAAAAAATTACCCATTCTAAATAGGTTGCAGTACCAAGAAATGATTTATGAGTATCAAACCTGAACAAGATTGAGAACCATTATTATTGCTCAAGATGAAACTGTAAATTAATTATAAGGTTAATTTGCTAACATAACTCATTGACTTATACAGTGTTTAACATTAGAAATTTGAATTACCAACTTTTCTCTTCACAAAAACATACAGTGGAGACTGTGACAAGTGACTAATCATTACTAATCCAGTTAACACCAGAATCTTGTTATTACTTCTTATGACCACAAAACAAAACATTTCCAGCCAGTTACAGTCATTGACTAGTACTTCTTCCACAAAGAAAAAGAAATATCATCAGCAACAGACAGTGAATTGCAGGTAATTAAGACAGGTGAGTCTCCTGAGATCCAGAAGACAAGTGGTAACTCCACAGAACAGAAGACAGCCATGACAGCGACACTGGTGTTTATAACACAATTTGGTCTAAGAAGAGAAGAGTATACTCATCACTACTGAGTTTTCCTCATCTATAATGGTCTGTGTTCTCATATTTTAGGGCAGGGATACTCACAGCATGAGTAATAAAATCACAACCCATATCTTAATCTATTTTATAATCAATATTAACCATTAGCTACCTACCAAAGATTTGTCGTCTATGTGATCTCTATCCTCTCGATCTAAATCTCTCTCTCGTGTGAGATCCTCTTTCTGTTCTTCTTTCACAGTACGTATTGACTGCACAGATGATGAGCCAGAGATCTTTCTAAGTTTTTCCTCACGCTTCTGTGCAAGTCTCGAATCAGCGTATGGTTGAAATTCAAAATCACATCTTGAACAGGTGTTTCGTCCACGAAACCAGTGTTTGATAAATCTAAAATGAGAAATAGCAATTAAATGGAGACTGAACAAGAAATTTTGAATATTTTGTGAAGGAAAACCTGATTTAGTTCAAACTAAATCACATGGAAAAAAGGGTAGAGTTACCAAGGATTTAAGAATTTAATTTGAGGTTATAAGTAAAGAGGGACACCAACTATACTGACACAGAATTACAAATATCACCTATAACACAACCCAGGAATTTGCATGAGTAAAGTGTGTCAATTACTCTCTCACACACACACACACACACCCACACACCCACAACTGGTTATACTAATAACATAATATGTAACAACAGCCAGTGCTGGTTATTTTTGCAGAACACTATTAAGTATTTACACACTAAAACAAAGTCCTGTAATAAGAATCCAGAGATCACCACTCACATTGCATTTTTTGTTCTATAACATTCTTCATTCATTATTCTAGGCTCTGGACTAGGACTCCTTGACACCTCTGGTTCTGAATCTGAATCTCTGGAGAGCGGCGAACGTGATCTTGACCGTGATGGAGGTCTAGATGAGTTAGTTGGCTGCAGAGCACCTGGGGAATGTGAGCGATGTAATGGAGGTGATCTGGATAACCTGTGTGATAATGGAGATGATCTGGACAGTGGCACGCCATGTGGTGGAGGTGGCGTCTGAGACAGTCTATGAGGTGGAGGCGTTCCCGATTTCATGTAGGATGGCGATGATCTTGACAGGAGATGAAGTTGTGGTGATCTTGACATCGGCCCATCGGAAGACAAGTGTCCTTGGCTGGGTGACATTGGTCTAGGCGAGTGAGTCCTGCGATGCTCGGAGTGTGGCAGGCCAACCGAGTCATTTGAGTTCAGATGCTCCAAGGAGCTGGCCACCGAATGGCCTGAGACTGCCGAGAGCGAAGACTGCAGAGGTGACAATGCAGAGCCGCTGGCTGGCACCAACGGTGGTGGGGCGTGTAGTGGTCCCTGGTGACCCATGAAGTGGTGCGGCAGTAACCCCTGGTGAGGTGGCAACAGCCCCAGGTGAGATGACAACATGTGTGCGGGTAGTCCAGCCAAACTTGCGGTCTGTAGAGCTGCTGTCTTTTCCTGGCCTGGAGAACCGGGACGTGTGGAGGTGACTCCCGATGAGGAGGACACTGTAACAGACATGCTACTGGCCGGAGATACACTGGGGCCTCCCACTTCACTAGTTAATGGGGAGGCCCTCTCACTGGTAGGAGCCTCTGGTTGTCCTGTGTTAACAGATGCACTGTTACTCCTATAATAGTCTGGAGTGATACCTAGCACTGGTTTGACATCCAACTGTTCTGTGGTGTCAGTATGACTGTGGCCCTGGCTCTCTGCTGGGCCTATTTCTGGATCAACTGGCTCATGTTTTATGTGAAATAGCAAATCCTGAGTGGCTGCTGGTTCTTCAGTGGATGACTGGGCTTCACTTGATGGCCTAGTACTTTCTTCAGTACTTTCCTGTAAGGATGTAAGTTGTAGTAGAAGGTATTAACATAACTATATCATTACCATATAATTTCCATTACCATTTTAAAAAAACATAGGAATTTTCAAAATTAAAATCACACACACACACACAGACACCATATAGCTTACTTCTTGCTGTCCACTGCCACTCTCCTCAGAATCTGATCCAGAATCGGAATCAGAATTATCTGAATCTTCTTCGTCTTCGTCGTCGTCTTCAGAACCAGCAGTTTTTGCCTCGACTGGTACAGCAGTAGGACAAGTGGCTGGCTTCAAGTAGTTTGCGGGTGCCTTTAAGCTGCCCGATTCATTCTCTACTTGTGGACTTGGTGGATTCGACGATGCAGCAGAGCTCAGATCATCCTGTTTCAATTAGTTTTGCATTAGTTAACCTCATTTATGTTTAGCTTACTTTACAGACTGTCATTTATTGCCACCACTGGAAATTTCAATATTAGCCAAATTATTGAATTTATCATTACAATCTGTTGTATTCACTAATATGCAAATGAACATAGAAATTGTCCCCTGAAAATTAGATTATTTAAATCGTTAAACACCTGTTAAGGCAATTCAGCATAGCATAGCAACAGTTAGTCAAACCGAACATTTCTGAAATTATTTCCAAAAGTATTGAGAAAGCCATCTCGGAAAAACATTCGCCAGTACAGTGAAATGTGCAATTTCTGCTTCTGGGGTTGTTTCAGAGTCAAAATGAACCTAGCTTTACCCAGATGGCCAAATGTTTATTTTAGATTAAAGTAAACTACTCCTTTAAACAAGTTCAGCCCCACTGCACTCTAAACACAAGCACAGATGTCTATATCAGCTGATCTGGAACCAGTGTTTTTAAATAATTGCATACCTGTCCACAACCAGTCTTGATTAGACAGATGAACAAACAAATGCACAGATTATTATGAACAGTTTTCTACAGATTTACACAAATCACATAAATATCCCATGTATTTTATTTAAATTTCCTTTCCAGGTACTAGAGCTCTGAATGGGTTTTAGTCTTGTATTTATTTTTGTGGTGTGGTGCAGTGCAGGTTTCAAATAATTATTTGTACAGACTGGATGTAAATTTCAAAGCCATGCTATCAATACAAATGATAACTCACAATGATAATTTAGGATTGTATCAGTGTCTTAGCAATAAGACTGCTATATCATACAACTGTTTTATAGGTTGCCTTATTCACCCATATCGTATAAATATATATATATATATTATTATTATTTGTATTAGGCTGGGAACACTGGAGCAATTAAGAGAACACTTACTAGCATATTAATTGGGGATATTATACCCTCTGCTCAATAAAATAATAAATTAAGGACTAAAAGGTTAGGGTTTGTCTTCAATAATTTGTGAATTAATGGGGACACAAAGAGTAATATCACACCCAAGAGATTTTGATAACACCTTGATATACAGACAAATATTATATTAAGTAACTATGGCAACAATGAGTGATAGCTGTGCTAAAATAAAAACTACTACTTAAACACTGTTGAGTACAGTACTATATATACAGTATAGTACTATATTGAAAAGGGAGAGAGATCTAGTGAGAACCCAACAGAAGTCTGTTTTAGTGTGCTTATATATATATATATATCATTGTGCACTTTATAAGAAAAACAATGGACATATTATAATATTAAATATCCAGTTTATATCAAATAATGCATAAGTATGCATAATTACTCTTAAATGCAAACTAATGAGTGCTCTGAATTAAGCATCAGTAAGATACAAATTAAATCAATTAGTTTGAAATGCTGTGGCCATATTCAGTCTGTCAGGTACACAATAGATGTGAAGTTCTGGTACATTATTGGTTAGAAAGCTGTAACTGTAAGTGCTTGTTATACAAGTTATTGACAGTTATTGTAGATGTGGGGTGGATATAATTGAAAAGATCTTGCCATTGCTGATCCTTGATGTTCATAAATGGTGGAACACAACGAACACAAACAGCACATATAATTCATTTACCTGATTGTTATTCTCTCCATCCTCATTATCATCGTCATCGTCATCATCGTCATCATCATTACCATAAACGCTACTACCATCAGTGAATGATTCTGGACTCTCAGAATGATCCTGAAACAAGTTATATTATAATAACACCATGACTACATATTTAGTTGACAAAATGCTTCCTATCACAAGGGACTGGTATTCAGGAATACATACTCTTGATTCTTTCAAGCGTTTACATTTGATGTCCTCCTGTTCTTCACCATCACTAGCTACAGGACTCCTTTTGCTGTCCTTGCTCTGTATGATAAACATAGTAAAGTAAAAATTTATCAAGTCTCTCTACCCAACTCTCCCTCTCTCCATTTTCACACACACACACACACACTAGAATAGCACAGAAAATTAAATAAACTGGTTTCCATTTAAATCTTTAGACATTCGCAGATAATAAGCACCAATTTATGGGAAACTGCTACCATAACATTCAGAAGACACAGGACGAACACATCTAATATTTTACCTGTGGCTTCCTAAAACACTGAAAGTAAGTGAAGATACTGAACCAAATAAGCTGATGACGGTATTAGAGGGGCATTTACATAATATGATAGGTTTGTGCAGGGAAATTAAGCATTAACAAAAATCATTTATTAGATTTCAAGTGCAGCTGGTGGGGTGGGGGGGAAAGGGAATGAGTTGTCTACCAGACACCAAGTACAAATGCCTACGCACTTCAAAAGTTTCGGCTGCAACAGCATATTTATATCAAACTGATGGAATATATATGGGGACCAAATAGACTACCTACCTTATTATCAGAAGTACAAAGACTGGATTCACTAGCTACGCTGGGAGATTTACAATCATCATCTCTAGATCCCAAAGCACTGTCAGTACTGTCAGGGGTGACTGAAGTCTCCTTGGTATCTTGCTCTTCCTGAAATCAAAACAAACAATCATGACATGCTGTGGAGTTGGTTACATTGCACAGCTACAGTCAGTGCCTGATGGCAGAATATATGGAATGAATAAACTGCAGAAGATTTTGCAATCTAGTCAAAGGTCTGTAGAACAGATAACCTTGGGCTCCACACAAACTGAGGAATGCTTAAAAAGACAGGCTTTGAAAACCCAACCAACTGAAGTTATGCCTCTTGTTATTGTAACCCGACTATCCTGAACGTGGGTATATCTGTATCTGGATCAGCTCCCAGCAGACAGCATCTCCATTAACTTTTCACACTGGAGCACATCTGTTTAAATGCCTGATAAGATTTGTGATGAAATAATTCACCTTTATAGCTAATAAGTAACCCTGTTCAAGCTGTACAAGAACACATCAAATGTCACCACGTCGTGGTTAGATTTTATATAAGCAGGCGGTGGATTTGTTCACCATCTTATCAAGTAGCAGGCCAGTGCCTTAAATAAATCTGACCCAGCATGGAGGCAGTGAAAGCTAAGTGCACACATTTGTCAAATCGGTGCTCCATCTTCACTTGTAAACACAGTAATGGTGAAGCAGTGATATGTATATCATAACAGCTGTTTCTTGCCATCTCCACCATACATACACATCTCATAAAAGCTCAGCTCCCTTTAAATGTAGTGGCTTCTCCGCTAGCTACAGATGTGCACCAAGTAATCAATAACGGGCAAGAATGGCTAATTTACAGTAATATTCTATTGATAGGTATTCGTCTGCTTCACACATCCATCCACATGTCTTCTGATAATACTACAAGCAAACAGCGAAAAAGAGTATTTGATCAAAGAGCCATTACCATGATTAACCCTGAAAGATTGTCCCAAATGCAGCTCACAATTGAATCAAGGTCTAACAACAATAAACTTACTCTGCTGTGATGATAAGATACTGTGGAACTGGAAGACATAATAAAATGAATTTATGATAAGTTATCAACTTCTTGAAACCACAAACCCGAGCTGTGACAAAGCGCAATCTTATCTCTGACAATCCCGAGATAAATGCACACATGGCCAAAAAAATAGTTTGACTTGCATTCCAAGTCGAAGGAATTATGGCTGAACATGAAACCTTGTGCAGAACACACAGAGCTAACAAGCATGTTGAAAAATATTGATTCTTAATTAGTGGGAAACATTTTAGATCAATCTACCCAGCATAAAAACACTAGTAGTAGTACAGTAGTGATTACTACTAAAGGGATAAAACACTAGTAACAGTAGTGATTACTACTAAAAGCAAAGCATCGGATATGGTTATAAAATAGGGTATATTTTTTCCATAGTAGCATTGCACAGAATTGGTGTTTATTGTTGCTGAGAGAATTAAGAACTATGTGAAGTGAGGTGAGAGGGATGGAAGCAGGGGGTCTAGTATCAGTATGTTTGTCAATAAAAAGGCATAAGAATCAGATAATGAAAGTGAAGGAACAACAACATTAATGAATTTTCTCCAGAGCATTATCCACTTTGCAGGTGAAATCCTAAGCAGATAAATTTTGAAATCACTCATGCACAAAAAAATATATTCCTGAATGACTTATTTGGATTAGCTAAATTCTGCATTTTAAACGTCCACTCTCCAACCAAATCTAGATTACTAAGCCCTTTAAAGCTGCCGGACTAAACACACACAATATACACTCAGGAGAGGGCATAGTGAGGCTTCTATTACTCACCTAATCAACTTAACAAACATCTCAAGCCCTGCTCAGTACTTCAATTAATCTGATCACATTAATAACATCACACCATAACCTATAAGTGTGTGTGTGTGTGTATGTGTGTGTGTCAGCAGAATGTAGCAAGGTTTAGGTTGTCCCCCAATCACAATGATTAATCAATGGGTTGGGTGTGAAGTGTCAGAGTTAATTAGCTCTGATAACTGGCTACAAGTTAAACACACTTACTGAATGTTAACACCAACAAAAAGGCAGTGTTGGCCAGGCTAAAAGATTAACATAAATCAATCACAGTAAAATTGATTGCTTTAGAAGAGCTCACTAGTCTTAGATTCAATCACTGGTGCAAAGCATAATAATAACAAGGTGTGGCGAATTACGACTATATAGCTAGTGTCCATGTTAAATATAATGTAAATATAAATAAGTGTTGAATAATACTGTCAAAACACATTCAGCAAAACACCAACTTTGTTTACAAAGATAACTATTGGTAAACATTGCCCTCACTCTGTCTCTCCTCCCACTTCACATGCATGTACACTGCACCTCAAAAAAGATTATTTCTGCAGGGAAATTATTTAATGGTTTTCAGCTGACAATAAACTGTTGATGTTTTTTCCGCACAAAACAACTCTAGAGACAGAAATAACTTCTTTAATTGTTTTTTTCTCAGTGTTCAAATCCCAAGTCTGTATCTTAACTTAGGTAACATATGGCTTCACAAATTTGGGCACATAAAATCTAAATAAACCTGTACAACTTGATTGTCGCGCTGGGATAATGCACCAGACATTGTAGCCTATGTATTCTAGGCACCAAATGCAATGCCACAACCTGTCATTACAATCACTCCATTCAATCAATATAACATTAACATAATTCTCCAGGGCTCATCTTCAAGGACAGATGGATCCATTACAATGGTATCTTATTAAACAGAACAAAGCAGCAAGAAACGGTTTCCACTGATAAATCACTAGGGCTCTGGTACTTTATAGCCAGTGTCATCACCGCCTTTATGCCTGGTACACCTGACACACTATCCATAAAATGCTATCTGAGTATCTGTACTTCTAACCCTGCCATCAAGAATGACCAGGATCATGAAGGCTCTTCATTCATTTAATGCCAGCATAAAAAATCTCACTAGTGTCAACAGGGACAGCACTGGCCATCAACCGCCTTACTACTGACCAGTAAGCCACCAATAGCCCCAACAGCTTACGGTAAACTCAGTAGAAGCCGAACAAGCGCAAGCGATGCCGAGACAGCGTGAAACCTTTGTACTTACTGTTTGATTAATACAATCTCTCAGCCCTTCCTTATCTTCTTGTACTGGCTTGAACATAAATGGCGGCGGCTCTGTGTTGTCTCCATTGGCTCGTCCCTCACCGTATTTCTTGAAGAAGAGTCGACATTCGGTACAGAGCAGTGCATTTCCTTTATCTGTGCGATGCCAATCTTTGGATGCTGTGAAGAAAAAGATTGCACACAGTTAGGTGGCATGGCAATGACGCTGAGTGACATTAGATAACTGCTAGATGAATGAAGAACTACAGGCCAAGTAAACCGTCAACCTTTCACAGGTAGTTGTAATGTGCCCACATAGCCTTTGGTATAAAGTGAATAGGGTTAACAGAGCTGTGCGGCCCACAGTCCGACAAAAAGTAGATGGCAAAAATCACACTACTTATTGAATACAACCATATGAAATCCTATCTTTGATCATATCACAGACACAGCAACTACATTATTACCTCATACCCATTACCCTGTTATTTGAAACCAAACACTATATTATTCAAACATGCGCAGATTTTGGCCCAAGATAAGACCCGATGCTCTGTGATCACGGTTCAGTCTATTCAACGTGACTGTGCAGTAAAACATTACCCGAACAAATGCATGCATTATCTAATCTACCATCAAAAGAATACCACATTTTGCGGCCATTTTCATGCATAATCCACTGGTTGAGATGGCGTTTTCTTAATTAAAGGCATCGCTGAAACTTCAACCTCGTACTGAGGTGTGATGCCGATAAAATACAGCGGCTGGCTGTCGGGCTGACAGTTGCCTGTCACTGAACTAACACCATATCAGCTCGACAATCTATACATAAAACATGCCAAAAAAACTGTTATGAGGCATGCACAAAGACAAGCCTGGCTTGCAGCAGAGTATGTTTGGCCCAATATCAGCGAAGTTAATCTTTTGCCAACGGAGATGATAATACAATGACAAATGACAGCTGTGGTAAATAGTATACACCAGACATGATAGGCAATATTCACTAAGACTACAAAAACCACTAACACACGGCAGACAGCTACTGAAGCACAATTAACATCACTGCCGTTCTTCTCTCATAGCCAGCAGGACTTTTAAGCATATCAAAGGCGAAGGCCTGGCTAATTATTATTCAGTTCAACTAATTATTATTTCAAAGCTAACCAGATGCCATTGGCATGCAACATCGGGCATGAACCAAAAACCATCAGGAGCTGTACCAAACTGATGCTCCTACAAAGCCACCATATTAAAAAGATGCTCACTTGGCAGATAAGTGGGGTTAGATAGCTCTCCAGAACTGGATAATATGAACACAATACATCTTGGAAAAGAAAATTTAATTCACAACACAGGCAGCTCCCTCTTCCACTGTTCTGGCATTGGATTACTATTTAAAATACACAACACTTCAATTAACTAAAGCTGAACACAATTACTTCTGTATTTGAAAGAAACTCCTAGTTGAGTTGAGAAAGAACAATAGACAGCGCAAGAGATCAACACAGCAACAAAACAACAAGTCAGGTAACTGAAGGAAGATTCATAAAAAATAAGTGGGCACCTCCGTGGTCCAGCGGTAGCATGTTGGACCACAGATCACTACATCCCGTGTTCGAATCTCGGCATTGGCATATCTGACGGTTGTTTCATATTTGACTTCTCTTCATTACCCTTGGAGGTCACTTGGCCCGTTTAGCCTACCATGTACACAAAGTGGCCATAAAACTTCAATCGTCATCATCATATAAAATAAGTTATCATCATAATGGTGCTTCTAATTTGATTAACTGTTAACTGTTTGCATTAGATTTAGGGAAGAGACTGGGCCAATATTAAAATAATTTGATGTAATTCAAATTAAAGGTATGGCATTAAGAGTGTACCAAAACACATGATGATTCAAAATAGTTGTGATTGTAGATTCAGTGTAGACTCAGTGGATCATTTCACAAATTGCATACCAAGGTCTACTCTGCTTCTTCGTATTGTCACAGTAGCTTTTTCAGCACGGATATGTTTGCACAGGCTATCACAAATGCAATTTTTTATCATGGCAAGCAATGAAATGCTTATCCGCTTTATAAATAGGTATGTGTGTGTGTGGTATTGCGTTGTGTTGATCCTCTCTATTCAACACACCTGGCAGATAAGGGATTGTACAGGGAAATAAATCACACAAACACAAGTATGAGCCGGATTCAAACCCATAACCTGGAGTTTTGCAGTGCAGTGTTCTAACTGCCTGTGTGTGTGTGCATATGTGTGCATGTCTATGTGTGTGCACGTGTGGGTGACATGTGATCTATTCTATTATTTTAAACATTTCGACCAATCAATGATTAAGACACCCGAGGCAAATCAAACAGGTACTGAAGGATCAAATGGAACAAGATCTTGGAATATCAATAACACACACACATTTATATACTTACTTGTTGTGTAGCAGTGACAACAAGAATAACCACTCAACTCTCTGTCACTCTCCTCTGACTCATTCTCAGACAATTCACTGGTTGAAGTTACTGGAAATATAACAGTATTCTCTGATGTACTGACAAAAGTAATGTTAAGTAGTGCAAAAGTATACATTTACTGTACTCCATGTTTGTGACATGTTGATTTTACAGAAGTGTATTTTGAGGAGGACACATGTCTTGACTGCACACACAATACGACTCTGCGAGGCATTATTTACACAATAAAGGATTATAGAAATCCAGTGGCAGCCATTTTAAATCATCAGCAAAAAACCCACATGTATATGTCCGTAGTCATGCAGCACAAAAATTTGAACTACAGATAGAATAAACACAATCTACACAACTTTTAAACTAATTTTTCAGAGCTTAGCCTAAGAAGGAACCATGAGCTTACAGTTCATAGACTAAACATTGCCTGAAGAAGCAATTATTTAGTCTTTATTCAAACAACCTGACAAAGCCAGCCACTATTTACTACCTGTATGTCTTCGTGATGTCATCTAGTACAATGACAATAATCAACCCGAGAAGAAGCAATTTGTATTTGCTCGCATTTACGCAAATCTGCTTCTGGCTAGATGAGAAGCTAATAATGGTCAACGGGACCGTGCTCAAGCACAATAAAAACACAGTTAACGCATACAACTCTTAAAACACTATGCGGCTTCCTCTTGATGACAGTCAGGCTGAAGATCTAATTCTGACACTCACTGATGAATTGTTAAAGCCATGCAAACCTTGCCTAGACATAGTCATAAGACTTCAAATAAATAACCCCAAACGCATTACTTTTTCAGATGTGAAGCGAACAGCCGAGATAAAACTTGGCTTTTCCATGGGCGCGGATTCTCTCATATGATTAAGATCTTCAATACTAATGCATTCTGCTCGGTACATAATTAAAATATTACATGACCAAGAGAACACGTTCTCGAGTCAACTCACCATTGGTGTCATTGAACAGCCGACAGGAGAATGTCATCACAAGACCAAAAGCCCTAACACCACACAACAAAAATCCCATCTCTTCAGTAATTAAAACAGTATTACACTGTAAATCAGACACCACCTACAAGAATACAGATGTCACCTAGCCACCCCGAGAAGAAACATCAAACTTGGAGCGCAAAAAGGAGTTGGGCCGAAATGTGACATGGAGAGAATATTAATTAGGACCGCCACTTCATCACTGACACAAGAGGCTAGCCGAAACTGAAGTTAAGTTGAAACCAGGTCAACATCAGAGAGCATAATGTTTAACAACCAGCATGTTTCACACATCTCCTAGCTTAGCCAGAAGACATTCGCATTACAGTATTATGGATAGCTGGCTAAAATGGAGACCAGCCACTAAATGCTATGCAAGCAAGGTAAAGCAAGAATAAGAAGCTTTTAGCCCCAAAGTCTGTCCATTCTCATTAAGTGACACTGTGAGGCATATGAAATGTAGAAGCCGTCAGCCAGCCTAATGACACAATTACACATTTTCTGCATGACAAGCTGTATTGCACTGCTACTACACTTCACAGCGCATACTGATAGATGTAGATTTTTACTCCAGCTTATGATATCTGGCTCAATGATGGGAATTTGATGTATGACATTATAATGTAGCTAACAAAACCTTCTAACCAGAGTAATGACATTTAAACAGGCTCCCTTTTGATATATGAATTAAAATATCCCAGGAAAATCTAAATATCACGGATGTGTAAACTTACAATACTCGCTAGATGGTGGCCTTTGGTTACGAGCTGCCCGTCGGATATTTGAACGCCTATGCCGACGATGCGGTCGTGTATTACTGGCCGCGGAGGTTTTTTTCCAGAAATAGTAGTATTCAACAAGCTGGCCCTGGAAGTATAAAAATCACAGAATATTATAATTTCAAATCACCTGACAGTAGAATTAGCGAACAAAAGCTATTCACAGTAGATTAAAAACACAAACACCAACAGTCAACATTTCTAAACTAATCACTGACTCGTCATCATATTTCTAATAGTATTCTGCTTGTTTTTACGTGATCATTTTAGCTCACACATGCACGCGCGCACACACACACCAGGTTTCACCAATAGCAATGTCAAATAATTTCTGGGCTGAATGTAATGCCTAATCAATTATCACAATACCAAGCAGAAAACAAACTGCTAAACTATCAGCTGTTGTTTAGCAGCTGTTTCAAGACATGATAATAGTATTGATTTTATCCAGTCTTAATTTGATCAAATACCAACTATATGACAGAATACAGTACACCTGAGTCAGCTGTACCGACTAGCTGATCAATTACATAAAACAAAATGTCCTATTATGTATGTAATACAGCACTAGATTGCAGCTGTAACAGGAAGTTTTGCTGGTGAATAACCATTTACAGTGACACACAAACACACAACACACACACACACTATAAACACCATTTAAACAATAAAAAGTCAACAGTACCAGACTACATGACTTATAATCAACATAAACAATAATAACTTAAGTAGTCATAAAAACAAATCACAAACACAACAACATCAATTAGAATCAACCCATATCTTGATACTCTAAAACTGAATGACAACAAGTTCTGAATGTCATCAATCTACAAAAGTATCAACTTTGCTGAATACTTCAGCTTGAATAACTGCCTCACTCACTCATAAAGACATTTCAAGAAATCTCAGTGAAATGCTTCCATGGTGCCTCTGGGTAATGAATACAAAATGATCACACAACATAAAGAAACATGTGCACACTTTTCTATCAAAGATGACAATATCCAACTCTGCAGATATCTGGGATTAATTTACAGGTAGCTATTTGTACATATTGTAAAAGCCAGGTTAAGATGAAAGCCACGGCGGGCAACTACAAAAACGCCTGGTGGAGAATTTAAACCCGCTGACACTCAGCATGGCTTCAAAAAAGAACCATTTTAAGGCCGATTCATAGTGGCATTAAGGGCCTTCCAAAGAAACACAACTGACAGCTACCTAGTTACCAGATACGCTGGCCACTAAATTTCATGCTGCATGGCTAAAGATTAAGATGATATTATAAGCACTCCTCAAAATGGCAATATCTCCTGCGGCATAGAACTCACAAAAATAACTTCATGTCACATCCGGTACAATACGGTGTTATAGCCACTAGGCCAAGTTGATGATTGACACCAAAGAGAGCAGAGCATTTGACTACTTGACTTAATGATGTCAACACATCACCTTGTCATGTGAGACACATCTACTACCACAAGAATGGTGCACTAAAGAGCAGCTCCTCGTCATTAATTGAAAACTATTATGCCGGTGAGCTGCAAATTGGTGAACAGCAACTAGCCAGTCACTTAAACAAGAGCCGACAACACGGCTGTGAATACCAGCTGCAATTTACCTACTTATTGTCTGCTAAATTCAGCTCTAATGAAGGGGAGCAATATTTCCTTCGTTAAATCAGTGAGAACAAACGTTGGAAGGTGTGCTGGGGTCAATGTTTTATACTGCATCTGAGGTCAAAAAGATATTTAGCAATGGTGAGACACTGGAACACATCTCTTTGTATGCTGCCTATCACCCTGTTAAAGATACATCTGTTCAATATCTGGTGGTATAAAAAGGCCAAATAATATAACCAATACATCACACCCGGCTGATAAGGTAACCATCTTACCATCAAAGCTTGAGTGCTATGGAATAGCTACTTCAGTCTGAATCAAACGCTGAAGTCTATTCCTAGGTCACTTCAGTTAGTAAAAAGAACAATGTAACTCCGGCCCTTGATATTCCAGGTGTACTTAGTGCCTACCATCCATCAGCACGAGTTATTTAGATAAATAACAAACAGAAGAGGACTGATTTAACACGAACGTTCATCATTGATTGAATGGTCCATTAATTGACCGTACGTACGTCGGCACCGGGACATCAGTGATACCAATAACAAACTCTGTCCACGTGCACGGCACGCTGAATAATACGCACCGTGAAATAATATTTGCCCGAAGTCTGCCCTCCCAGCCATGAAGCCATTCTTTGCCCAAACAGCTGGCTCTGTTTACACATTCATCGAGCACCATGACACCGGAAGCCGGGCTTCAATAGATTAATTCGGCAATGGTACGGGGTTATTTATATTATTGTACAAATGCTTCAATCTTAGAAAGTAATTTTCAACACAGACCCATGGCATATATATATATAAAGGGTGGTTCAGTAACACAAAGCCTTAACAGATAACACTGACAGACCGAACAAAATCACTCTATATCTGCTAGACAATACAACAACAACAACAACAATACTAATAATGTAAAGTAGGAGTTCATCAAATTTTGTATGACAAACAGTGACAGCAACTACCACCAATCACATCAGTTTGTTCAGAACACCAACCAGGAAGACAAGCCTGTAATAGCCTTTATCAGACATGTGAACTAATGCCAGTGGAATTAGCATCGAGAGCCAGTAGCCAGCGAACAGCCTATTTAACCCGGTGTACTCAATAGTAACACATCGCTGGAAACAAGCAACATCTAGCCACAAGGATCGCCGTAATAATAGCTTCATCCAATTGTAAGATCGATCGTTACACAGCTCGATGGCGTGTTGAGACCCACTAGCACCGTCTGGCCGAGCTCTAACATAGATACCAAGAGACAGACGGAGTGAGACACACGCACACAGACACACACAAATGATATCCACATCATAACACACCTTGATACAGACTAGCTAGCCTCATGCCCAGCTGCCATAGTAAACAATTAGCGCCGATGTAAACGCACAGTGATCTAGAAAGCCAGGGAGCGCTGCATAACACTGAAGCAGTCACTTAATAATGGCGTTATTAGCCAATAAAGGGGACGGCAAACGCATCTACGCCGACTTCAGGCATGCATCTCCACACTCATACACGAACCCGGAGCTCAGAATGCACATTCATGACCGGCAAGCATAATTAACTCTCGTACACAATATAATGCCAAACAAGTAATCTGTCCGAGAACCCCCATATAATATGGCATATTATTATGGCTGAAAGGAGCGCTCGGTGCCCGCAATTCACTCAGCCGGCCCACAGCGTCAGCCCACTAGGCCGAGACATTAACATAGACTCTTACCTCTCTCACAGGGGTCCTCTCACCGTTCGCCTAATCCAAATATCCAACAATTAACAACACAACACAACGAGCCGGCTATATTCCGGCCACCAAATCACGTTATCCACAATGCTAATCCAGTATTGGTGTCGTAGCTGTACAAAACAAGTGCTATAATCCACACGCAGGGGTATCTACGTCGCCGAATCCGAGCCAACACACGTACGAGACGCAGCGACAGAGCAAGTTCTCACATGCGTTTGTTGACAAGCAGCCGAGTTAGACAAAATCCTACGGTACCCTCATCAACGAATAGCCCAATTCACCTGGACTTAAATTACACACATACGTATACACAGACACGGGTAACCCAATCGCCGAATATACGACCGAGTACACGGAAAGACGACGTCCACAACACTGCCCAAGTTCACCGTTTCGAGCAAGCCAGCGTGCACCGTGAAATAATATTGTCCAGTAAGTGGTAAGTATTGAGTGCTATATCAGTCTCTTGGCCTGGTTATAGACACACAGAGAGAGCGAGCTACACAGCCGCTCCATGAGCGTGTGGTGTATATGTCAGTGTGCAATGAGTGAGTGAGTATGTGTTATGTGTGTACGTGTGTGTGTGTGGCGGTGAACTAGTCGTTTATCAGTGCTTCCATACGCCGGATAGTGGGCCGCATTCACACCTCAGCACACCACTCGACAACACACGGCGATAATCCACAATTCTACAGCATGTGTTCCTCGTTCTGGAGAACGAATTCCCGGCAACCGAAGCACAACACGGCACAGCGTAGAGCGCACAGACGGCTCCTGTTATTTCTAGCGATATTTTCACAGCACCATTCTCAGTGCCCGCCACATGCCAAGTAACCAGCGAAGCAATACACGAGGCCAGGCCAACCAAGCCACTCCACACCACCAAAGGTGAGGTGAAAAGAAAGCGGGCCGCTGTGGCAGCTTATCTCCTACAGACCAAGCAGGGGCCGCGCGATGGTAAATGGCGACCGGAGCCAAACGGTGTTGTCTTTCCGCCGCGTGTAGCAGCCCAGCAAGAAGCCTCTGGAGGTCTTGTTTGATGGGCATACGCAGAAAACACGCCCGCATACACACTAACTTGCTTGCACCGGCCAGCCCCCTATGTTGACAGACTTCCAATATGGCGGGCTGCCTCCTCTCAGCCTGCCCGCCTTATTCAGCCGAGAGTGAAGTGCACCGAGGGGCTGGAGGCAAGTCCCACAAAAAGAGCCGGTATGTTCCCCCAACTAGCAGATCTTAACCTTATCAATTGGTCAGCTGGATATTGGAGCACACGCCGACTCAGTCGTCCTGGTCCGTGTACTATTAGCGGGCTATACTAGCAGATCGTTGACTCGTCACACCAGAACAATAGCAACACGGGGAGTAATCCTTCGTACCAAACAGTCTGCGATCGAGTTGTTTTAGCGCGTTCGCTTTTTGTTCAGCTCTGTAACACCAGCACGCTAATCGGCGCCCATTATTTCTTGGAAGTGGGATATCCTTAGAAAATTGCTGAACACCGAAGAAGTCTCGCGGCGGTTAGCTCCATAACATTTCTCAGCCAACCGCCACTCTAGGAAAACGTTGTTCCATCGACAGATTGTTTTTTAATGTTATCTGCAGATGCCACGTCAAACGCGCCATTTTACGCCACCCTACCGGGCAATGCTGAATTAATAAGAATGCACGCGGTGACAGCCAGACAAAAACGGAGTGGCGTCAGTGTGTGTTACAACGATATCCCAACTGAGTTGGGTGTGTTCGTGAACTAAAACCCTCACTCCTCAACGGTCTTCAGAGCATGCTTTAATGACACTTAGGGATAAGTAACCAGAATCATAACCGAGCCAGGTACAACAATTAGCTTCTCACCGCTTAGTTAATGCATTATCACTTTTCAGCTGTCCATTTCCCCCATAACGAGTGAATTGCTATTTTTAAAATATTACCGCCAGCTAAGAGCATCTGGTCGTGCTGGACTCGACCATAATTCATGTCTACACCTCGTTAATGACCTGGAGAACAATTCATTAAACCCTCACATACAGATCAGGTCATTACGACAACATAGTTCACTCGGCGATGTCAATTCCAATACACCAATCACTCCCATTTTATTCCTGTTCAATACATCAATGTGGAAATGTCGCTGCAGCAGAATATCGCTCAATATTATTTCGTGCACTCAACACGGGAGTATTTTCTAATTCGATGATTTTGCCAGCGGCGAATTGACTACTAAACTAAACCTGGTAAGGTGGTGGTGGTGGATAGTTTGGCCTAGATCAAGTGAAACACTGGCTAGAAATCGACAACGAACACCTGGAAATTATTTGGAAATGACAACACACAAATCTGATATTACACAACACTGCCATAACCGTTTCCCAGCCGATTCCAGGCTAATAGTTTTCCATCTAAAACAAACCAGTCGTGCCGTCTGTATATGCGCTGCCTATGTCTGCTATCATATTACACTTCACGTTGTGTAAACCCATGGTGAAACATTACGTTTCTACTGTTGACGTTAATAGGACGTGCGGATACTGAACACAAACAAACCAGGTGTTTGGCAGGTGCTTTCAGCGGCCACCCCGACGAACGGGGGATCCTTCACGCCACAATACACCGCACCCACCTAGGTGTGAATTGAAACGCATCTGGTGACCCATAACAAACTAAGTAATCACATTTACAAAGCACACCATGAATAAAGAGCCACGGCCCTCGATGCCATGCCACAGCTTATTAAATGGCCGTCCTTGTGCACAGCCCTGATAGTGCACACGAGAAACGTGTACCCTGCCCTGTCGTCGTTCTAGATTCTATAACCACATTTAGCTTTCTCCGCCAAGCGTTTACAACAGATGGCTGAATTAAACCTTCGATAAAGCCCGGCATTGACAACATACAGTGCACGGCGGCTAACGCCGGCTTCGCACCATGGGTAAACAATCGCCAACATCTCTGATTCAACGAACTCGTAATGAAGTGTTTCGCTGCCATTACCACCGTTTGCTATGTATTCGCTTGACAGTCAACATGTATACAAATGCAGGCGCACAGAAATAAATTTAAAAAAAAAATACTAAAGCTCACAGGTTTAAGTCGCCTTATAATAGGATAAATGCTTCGCTCCATTCACCAGATCACCACTAATCACCAGATGATGCTATCTGATCATATCGACATGACGTGTTTTGATAAGGACCTAAAGAGTAACAACAATACTTGGCAATATCGAAGTGCTGCTAATAAAAACACTTCCAGCGGCCAGCCAATGGAGGAGAAGCATCAGAATATTACACGTCATCAAATATGATGATGAACACAACAGGGGAACCAGGGTAGTTGGAAAGCTGGTCACATGGTGCTGAATTAAAATCGCTAGTTACCTTGTAAATCACTGCCTTCACACAACAAGAATCAATGATAAGCAGCGGAGACACTGAACAGAGTGTCATTGCATCACATACGTAACACATTCAGGACAGGCCAAACGTGTTTCCTTCATGGAAGCAATCAATTCCCTGACCTCCAACCCTAAAAGCTAATGTTATGGGCCATGCTCTGATTGATTGATATCTGATTGCTGTTTTATTCGTCTTTGCCGCTTTTTTGTTCCCTCTTTGTGCTAAACCGGTACGGGCGAGTCTCACCAGGACAGCACATCTAGGGCTTAAACGCTCTTACCTGACTATTGTTACTGCAAAAGCTACTACATTCACTGGAATGAATCTGAACACTATGGTGTAAAAAACAATCCTTCCAGGAATATTTTCCCAGTTATTACAAAGTGTCATAATTTGAAATAATATTGGGAAAAAATGCCATGGCGTCATTTAATCCAGGGATAGAGTAATGGAAACAATATTACTATGTTTAGATTAAGCCTTGATAAGTTAGACACCCTTAAAAATGCTAAATCTAATTTTAATCTAAAATGCTGTTATGTTAGAATTATATAATGCTGAATTGACTATACAAAAATACTTCCTACCATAAGCGTTTTGATAACTTTAGAAGACACTGAAACAAGCATTATCTGGAAGTGTTTATATACTGGGGCCATGATTTCATTTTCAACCCTTAATAAATGGTTATTTACAACATTGCCGACATCATCATCATCACCACCAATCAATAACTATAATCAAGGTAATACCTAATACAGTAGTTGGCAGACAACTCTACCTTTGTAACGGCAATAAATATGTAACTAATGATTAATATCAGCGTTTTCCAGGTGTTTCCTAGTTAGATGACATCATATATTACAATATATCAATTATAGCACCCCAAACACAACCAAATAAAACATATACATCACATAACATCAGCACATCACACCTAAGAGTAATGAGCCTATCAATTCAAACCAAATGACTCTCGCCACCACCATGCAAATAAATGTACTTCATGATGAAACACACATACAAACACACACACACACACACACAGCTTCTCAGTTTAGAGGTCACTCATGTATGAACCCTGGACACCGATGCCATACCAAGGTGACACATAACGTGTACAATATGGTTTATAAACCACGACGAAATAGAGTTAACACTGGATAAAACACATCTAATGCATTACATAGTGTCCCCTGTCCCGGGTCTCTATTTTCATACACAGACATACACATATTACCATTAGCACATGTCTAAGCAGATGCATCAATAATTATATATCACTCAGATGCTGGACCATAAAACCTAGCCTTCAAAACAAACACCAGCCAGTCACAGACATATCAACACAGAGAAGTAAAAAAAAGGTCAAACTTTTACTTTTTAACCCTGCTAGACACCGTTAGCTCGGTAATCTAAACAAAACAATTAACTTGACTGGTAAACACATTACACACACACACACACACACACACACACACACGGAGAGAGACTCCGCGGTCACTTACCAATCATTACACAGATAATATTATCTCTCACCATCCTGACACTACCAATAAGCCTTTCTCCAACAAATGATAAATTGATATTTCAATGTAATCCCCCTCCCAAAAAAGATCCGGTGGTTATTACAACCGGTGACTTTTTTTAGGGTCCTGGTTATTTTTAACCCCCTTTCTAAGCCAAGTACTTTCTTCTGGTCTTTTTAGATTTTCCAACTATTAGTAGTAAGTCGCATTTCTTTTAATAGGGTGCTAATGATATATTTTTAAATCATCATCATCATAATTATCATCGTCTTTTCCAGTACGTGGAGAGTAATTGATGATAACAAGTTCATAACAAAAAAAAATCTACGTGACACTACTCAAATATAGATCATTTATACCTGAAAGCTGACACACCACAAACCACGTTATAATGTCATACAAGGCTTTCATCTAAACAAGTGGGCTATAGACTTTACAAAAACATAACAAATTAAACCTGCACAGTATTGACGCATTTTTGCCCCTTTCTGATACATTTGTTGCAATCAGTACCCAGAAATAATAAACCTTCTACCAGGAGTAATAAATCTCTCTGATCTCGAGCTTCAAGTGGAATATATATTTCCTGCCAGATACATCACAGAACGTATCATTAAGCAATAAGAAGAATGCTACAGTAAATCTTCCAACACTTACTACACCTGTTACGTATCTGCTATATCCCGATGTTACCATACAGACAGCCCACCAGTAATCAATAAGTGATAATGAACCCGGGCTAGTCAGCGCGAAAGAATCAGTGAATCACTTGGAATGGGTGCTCAATGAAACATGCCTCAATTGTCCGTGGTAGTTTACAACTGTCTGAGCTATGGCTGTTACTCCCGACAGAAATGTCAGAGGCAAACAGTCCCTTTCTACAGAGAAGCCTCAGTCATCACACACTACAGCCATCATTTTAAATGATAGAATGACACTCCCATAATGCTGGCCGGGGGGAAATGCTCAATCCCCATGCAACAATGGTGAAAAACGACACCAACGTTTTCATTAGAGATTAATAACAATTCACCTGTATATCATATATTAAATCAATACTTAATACCTAAAATATTATGACAGTTATATCAGATATATCAGTATAGAGTGATGGATTTCAGAGATGAGTACTGAGCCTGTGCTATGATACCTTTTTACAAATATTGTACTACTTGCTCGGCATACTTAATTCATTGTATTACTAGTATTAATAAATAAAAATCGATGTCTATCATAAAACATCTGACTGATTAACACGACACCATCTATTCCTATGTAAATATATTCATGCATTAACCAGGTAAAATGCATCTGTCACATCAGAGTCAATATCTCTCTCGTTCACACACACACACACACACACACACACAGTTAACATTACAGGGATAAAAGTTCATTACACCAACAGATCCATTATGATCACAGACTGTGAAGAACACAAAAGAACCTATCCATCGTTGTTCTTTGTGAATGCAACACAATTAGCAGAACTGACCAGAAATGACAGATATCTGAGTGTTTAGACAGGAGATACTTCCCGTATTACATCACAGTTAGCTTCTGTATACTATTGACATGAACTAAAACGATCTTAGTACTTGACATTTAAATGTCGCAAACCATCAAATACAGCAACCTCGGAATGTTCACCAACAAGAAGTAATGCTACCAAAGGCCTGTTGCGAATTTAACACCCGATACACAAAACCTAGTACAGGTCTAGTACATTACATCAAATAAAGATGATTTTTTTAATGTCAAACATCCTGTTTTTAATGGTTGTTTTAAAACAACAATATACTCCGATAAAGCCTCTAATATGCCGTGAAGCTGTGGAGTGTTTTAGCTGCGAAGAAAAAGAAAAATGCTTCCTATGCATACCTGGAGATGGAAGTAATGTACTATCTGCAACTGGCTGCCAATGTCAGCAGTCCTGACCAAACATATACGTTCAAGGTATTATATGTCAGAGATACTCTTCTAGACTATCTGTTAGACAATAATACAGCCACCTAGATCGTCAACAAGGACATCGTAGCATTACCAAATGTTAGATCAGACACAACTCACTATTACTTTCTTAGTGAACTCATTCAATCAGTTTCTTCCCAAACTAAACCATTGAACACAGAGAATCACCCGGGGAGGAGGGGGGGGGATTTCTGATGTGTCTATATCATTCCTATTAATCAATTAATAATTCAGAACTGCAAGTGCACACCTCTCACTTAGCACTTAGCCATCAAATGATCTTCATTCCAGAAGGAGGCTTGTTTATTGTCTGTTTGCTGAGGAAGATTATCTGAATAATGTATGGCCAATTATAGCCAATGCTTTGATCACAGACATCAAGGCCATGTTATGGTGCCAAGTCATGTCAAAGATCTTCTAAAACAGGATCCAGACCCCCAATATTAAATGTTCAAATTCTTATTACACGCTGGCTAAATCTGACTAATTAGGTGGGTTAACTCTGACCTTTAACACTGTATAAATTAGCGCCATGTTAGTTCTATTCATTGGTATTCCTCTGGCATTATACATGCAATATTTTGAAATTGGATACATTCTGTTTTACTTCAGCCTGGCACCTAATTTCTACTCTACTCACAGACGGGTACAAACAGGTTCTTGTCATTTCAGAAGCTATTCTTTACACACCAAAATGCACTGATGTCTTATGAGAAAAGGCACTGGATATGCTGACATTGAGGACTCCCAAATGGCATTATATCATCAACTTTAGTACAGATGTGAATGTCTCCCCATGCATAATGTTAAGCCCTTAAAGCTTCTCAATATTCTAACTAATTTGGGGGAACAACTAATAAATGCTAGCTAATAGCTCCATTGTATACCCAGTGAACTAAATGGTGTTATTGTGATAGAAAGACTCAGGCTAAACAGTGAAAATGTAGGCTTCAGTAATAAAGGCAACCAACAATACACCACTAGGTATGTAATACAGCTAAGTAGTACATATATAAACAAACAATAACTACACAATTATGCTAGTGTACAACCATCTCATTCTCTAAGCTGGTATATTGTCAATGATATGGCAACCATCACACTGTCAGGTAGAATATCACTGTGTAGCACACACAGAATTACACGTTAAATGTCATGCCAATTCAATACGGTGTGGCTTAGTAGTAAACCTGAGTATCTGTTTGTTATAAAGTACTCTGATAGTTTTAGAAGTAATCTAATGGGACCATAGGTGACCAATAGTCTTTACTTGAGCAAGCAAAAGTCTATAGGCAAGTTAGGGTTTATGAGTGCTTTGTCTAGCCTTAACACTGTTTACATCTGGGACATGTTGCACAGAGGTAACTCCTATAGAAAATTAGATAATCAGATTAAACGTACCACAGATACATGTAAAACAGAGATTCAAACTCATATTTGGAGGTTTGCGGTGCAACACCTCCCTCTGTGTGTGTGTGTGCTTATCAAATGACATATGGCAAAAGTTGATAAATGACTCGGTACCATGTTCAATAAAGAAAGTTATAAAGGTTTTTTTTTATCTTTATTCAATTTTCTTTATTCAATTATAAAACTTTTACCATTAGTACCAGAAGTACACTGCACTCCCAACTAAATTGTTGGTGTCTCCAACATACATATTACTATGTTGAAAAAGTTCTGGCCCTTACTTAGTTAATCTAGTACCATCTACCACACCCCCTGTTTTCCTACATTATTCAAGAAATATAATTACTTTTATTTTATAATAATAATTACAAAACTTCTATAGCGCCAATATCCTCGAAAAGAATCGAGCTCAGTGGCAACAAATGATAGGATGCAGTGGAAACTTAGGAAGGATAAGCGAGCCAGAAAAGGTCAGTTTTCAACTGGTGACGGAAAGAAACTATGCTGGTTGATGACGTAACACGTTCAGAGAGTGAATTCCAAAGAGTAGGGACAGCAACTGAAAATCACGAGTCCTAGCATGAGATTTAACCCTGGGAACAGACAACAAGAGAAAACCAGATGAACGGACTTCTCTGGGCTTGGGTGCTAAAGAAAGCATGGAAAATAGATTAAAAATAAATAAAAAACAGAATTAAATAAAGGAGCAGGACCTTATTTAAAACAAACATTACTATTGAAATTACTATTATACAAGCATATAGTGATCAATCATCATAACCTGTCTATTTATTTGTTTGTTTTGGTCGTCGTTGGTGTAAACTTGTTAAGCAACTTATGTATGTATAATGCACTGTGGTGGGGTTAAAACGTGCTCTCATCTAAGATAGCAATAATTAATTATAAAAATCACTAAACAACAAAAAAATGATTAGAAAACTAGCCAGAACTCGGTCATGCTTCACTTGGCCCTGTTTCATTATTTTATTAAAAAAGATAACACTACCTCAAGCTCTTTATGGAGTGCCGTAGATCTAGTCTACCTGATAAATTAGCTGTATTGGTGTCTGAAATAGGTCCATCCATCCGGGCTAAATATATGAAGTGTAGAATGGTAACACCTGCTGCGTCAAATACACATTTGTGTAGTGTGAACTAGCCTCAAAGGTGCCGTCAAATTAAACTGCATTAAGCAACTTCTACACAAACATACCCATACAGCATAACCTAATTCTGGCTTAGCTCTCGTATGCTGCATTAACTGATCCCCATACCAAGCACCTGTCGACTACTTAACGAACACTAGCACATCCACAGACATCTTACAAAACATTGAAACGTGATATTTTCACGCCAACCACAACACAATGAAATACATTGAAACCCATGATGTGGCTGACTACTTTGGTAACATTAGACCGACCGTATAGCACACCTGAGGTGAGGGCAGTTTAACAAGCTCTATGAATACAACGGCAAACACGGAGCTTTCATCAGCCACATATCAGAAGGCTGTGTTGCTCTCTTGTATAACAAAAACTAAAACCACCCGAAAACAACGGCAGCCTGCTCAGGTACTAAAACACGTACACCTAGTCACGCTGGATTATTGTTCTCTCTGTGTCTGTGTGTGTGTGCGTGTGGCCTGACCAAATACTTTTAATTACTCCCAAATATCACTGCAGCCAAAAACTGATAACCAAACACATCAACTGGCAACAGTTCTTAGAAGTGAACTCGCAAATGTTTCCCACACACCTGTGTTATGTGTTTCAGGTGCTGCTAGAAATTCTTTATGCCAATTTACACATTCTTATCTGATCCAACCATTTATTATCTATAATATTATGATGTCTGCCGTAGCACATTTCCTGCTGGGATATTAGCTAATCACACACACACACACACACACATACACACAATGAATAGCAGAACATGTTATCACATACATAATCTTACTACTGTTGTTGTTATCAAGAGATGACCTCATCGCTAAGAGAGGAGTACTTAATAAAATTCATTACAAACAAATTATAAAACTACAGCCATTTTGAACAACTTGCCCGAACCACATTACCCTGCCAGACAGAACGCCGGCGGAATGTTTGCTTTATAATGGTTAAGATTAGCAGGAATTTCTCTGTTTTGAGATAGGCTATTTTATTACCTGGTAAATGGAGACCGAATCTGTTTAATATTGTTGCTTTGTGATGTAGTGTGGGTATACAGACTGCAGACATCAAAGACCTAACTCCGGTGAACTAACAACATGACCAGACCGGGCCGACAAGAAATGCTAACAGACACACCACCGCAGCTGCTTAAACACGCTACCAAACACCAGTTACTTACGTGTGATGTGTCAGCATTTAGCCTAACAGTGGCAAGCAAACATCGGCTGCTTATCAATTATAAATCAACAATTGACAGACACCAAATGAACATTGGATAACGGCCACGGATATCAACGGCTGAACATTATTCTGGTTAATTCCCGGACAGGAACAGGTTAAACAAAACACATAGTTCAAACCGAATTCACTGCTGCAGTGCATTTGGTGCTGCCACCTGTCCTCGATCAATAATAGCCCGTGAACCTTCGCCAGCATTCTATTTGATCATAGATTAATTCCTGTTCCAATTCTATTTAGGACAGGTAAATGTAAATTTTGTTTCCATGACGTAAGGAAACGTTTATGATTAGATGCCTACAGCATCCATCGCGTGATCACTGCATCAAATATTTAAGGCAGGAATCCATATTTGCGATAATAAAGTGCATATCTCTGGGAGGTCAGACAGGAGATAAGCACTTAACAGGTGATCCTTTCTCAATTCATGACATCCCCAGTGTACGTATAAAAAAGCCTGGAAGGAAGCATTACAAGCATAGATATAAGCTCATCATAGGTAAGCTCCTGGATAAAGCATCACCAGACAAAGCTCGGTGGGGGAGTGAAAGAGCAGTCCAGTCAGACTTTTTTAATTTATCAAGTTCTTAGACTGGAGTTTCTTAGGGGGGAAAGGTAACCACAAGAACTTAAAATTCGAATCACAGTATAACAAAGTACGTACGTAAAATGGGTATTACTAAATAACAATAATAGGAACAAGACGGCAAATGACAGCTATTACAATGTAACAGCGCAGTACTATTTACCGAGCAAATTTCCATTTGCACTTTAACTGTAGGGATAACAATGATATGCCGTACTGAACATATTTACGAAATAAACAAATACTGTTCAAACCAGCTATACTTACACAAGTGAGTGCTGTAATCAGTTCAGGTGATTAAATTAAAACTACCTGTTCTGATAACTAAACATTGTACATTAAAAATATAAACATATCACAATATTGCAAGTAATGACATGCATGTTATGCACAGGGTGTTTCTAATGAACAGCTTCAATGGGTCAGGCGAGGATCTTTGGTTTGATCAAGCTTTGATATGTGTCAACATCCTGTCAGCTACATATTAACCCCACACACACACACACGCACACACACACCGGAGGTAGGGGTGGAGAGACATGCACAATATTTTCACGCTCATAAAATATATCCTACTCATTACAAGAACAAAGGCAATAATCAGGTCACACATCAAAGCGTACACATTGCGTACTTGCTGACCCAGAAAATACTGGCTGGAGAAACCCAATACCAAAATACAAATGTCTGGAACGGCATAACGGATGGAATGTTTAGTGAGACAGGTCACATAGGCCATTAGCACGCCACAAGGGGACCCTAAAAGAGGGGCAACCTTGTCTCAAATAAAATGAAAATTCGTGTGAAGTGCCGGTCAAATGTCAAATGCAACCGACCCGGACAACGCTGAAAGTGCCGCCCACAGCTCTGAGCCGAGTGTGGCGTATGAAGTATGACACGTGATAGCTCATATCATGCCGCACCGAGACGGGCAACAACAGGGCCGCCACCGCGATGCACACACAGGGAGAGAGAGAGAGAGAGCGCCGCCGTAAGGATTTCGTTAATATCCGCAAGTCATCTGGGATGGGCGAGCTGCTTTATCTCTGTATGAATGTTGACTGGCCGGTTCTCCCCTGGCGGCCAGACAAAGGCTCGGCTACGGCTGGAGCCCGGTTTCCAAGCAGTGAACTCCAGCAGGATTATGGAACGGCTGCCTATCAGCTGTGAGATAGTGAATACTCCCCGAACCTGACCGGCATAGACATGACCTCATTTTGGCTGCACGGTGCTCGGATCTCGCCGATGATGCGCTGCCACGGTGCCGACCAATGGATGGTAAGATGGGATGACAGGCATAAATCTGTTTATCTGCCGGTAAAAAATCTCGGCCCACGTTAGGGGCTTCAGTCAATCGCGGGGCAGCGCGCCCGGGCAGATCTCGGCCCGATGATGGGCAGCTGATGAATCATTGGCCTATAAACAGTGGATGTAGGACGGCTGAGAATGGCTTGTCCGCCAATAGCATCGACCGGGAGACTTATTTATAGGAGCCATACTTCACCATGTTAATGATGTCCTCTCCACACGGTGGCCTGTCACTCCGGCTCAGCGTTAACGTGTCAAGTCGGCGTTCCTTCGTAAAATGTGATGGCACCGGTTAGAATAGCACGGGATCAATTATAAATTATCCATCGCTGTTCGTGAGCACCCAGTCAATGGCACGCTGAAGCTAAAAGCCAGGCCGTCATTAGGTATTTATGTCTAGCGGTGTCGGGCCAATCCAGTATTTATTAGCCCACGCCACTACACGGCACGGATAATTACCACTGGGGTTAGCCGAGAAACACCCCCGTACGGGAGCAAGGACCCGAGTCACCTCGTGAGAACGTAACACGTTACGAAATGCTGTATCTAGTCCCATCATCCGTCATTCATATCGCCAACACACAACAATAAAGCACGTCATCAAACACCCGGACAGCCAACTAACGTTTTATCAGTACGGATAGGAATTACGTGAAAAACACCGTGGCCATGCCCAGCCGTACCAGGCATAAATTATCACCTGCTGAAGATGGATACATATAATCTCCTGCTGTCTGCCAAAAGCACACCAACAATAAAATACCATCTAACCGGATAACAAAAAGCCATGCTCTGATGTCGTCTCGAGTGACAAATTTCCTCCAGCCAGTTCTGGCAAACTACGTCCTAAACGGTCCAATCTACACACTAAGTGAATTAACTGGATGAAGACAAAAACCGTGACCATAATGAGATTCGCACACACACACACACACACACTAAGCAATTATAAACTACATTTCGTGCTGGGATAATTTCAGTGTAATTTAGTATGGAAGTACTTAGTGTACAACCACATACTAATGAGTGAAACAAATTTTCCAGTTGCTAAGAAATTTCGCACATAAACCATAGCATTCTATCTTTTAAACCTTATCTCTCCGTATCATTCTTTCATGAAAAGCAATTTAAAATGACAATGCCCATTAAACAATTAACATATAACGATTGTGTAATGGACTACCAGCCAGGAAAAAAAGAGAGACTGAACTATTAATTAAACACCCTCCTTGATTCACATATATTGGATAACTGACCTGTATGGATCCCAGAGCTCAGTAATGGCTGCACACCTATAACCGAAATAATCTGTCAATTCTGACAGAATAGCCATCCCCAAGATTCTCTCTAATTATAAATAATCCATTATCAGCCATCTACGGCAATTCGGAGCTAACACAACAATTCCGTGCGCCAGAAGCCAAATTCTTTATCCCAAACATGGCTAACTATCAAATGGCAGGTATTTTAATCCTGTAAATGCAATTTTAGCTACCGTAATTGTTTTATTAACCATTTTAGTATTGCAGTTTAAAGACACCACAGCAACAATCATTCCTTGCCTCTCTCTCTCTCTCTCTCTCTCTATATATATATATATATATATATATATATATATATGAGGAAATAACAATACAGAAAGGAAACAATAATGCCATGAATCGGGCACAGTGGTGGATGTTTTACAGATAAATATCCAGACAGGCTCACCAGCAGTTATATATTGTCAGATGTAGGACTATCACTCCACGGGTGCTTTAGCATTTACGTGACTACTGAGAAGTTTTATTACACCCATTCCCCTCAGACATTAATCCGGTATGATAACTTGACCAAAATAGCAATAATTGCAAGTGCTCATTATATTTTTAGTGGAACATAATACAGCACAGTGAACAATCAATAATATCAACTAGACTATCTGCCAATACAGACACGTATTCCATATATATATATATATATATATATGTTGTGTGTGTGTGTGTGTGTGTGTGTGTGGATATACAGCACACGTAACCCATGGTGTTAAATAGATGCCGAAGTTAATAATTACTTCAACGACGATGTAAAAACTTATTAAGCTCGATCTTGGGTTAACAGGACAAAGTTTTCTTTAAAATAACATGAAGTGGTTAATGTGAATTCTTCCTCCGATACTTTGGTCTTTGTTTGTGAAGCAGTGAACCAGATTATAACATGGTAATAACTTCACCCATCCAGATATCACGCTGAATGAGTACATCGTACACGGGCGATGTAAAACTGATGTAATAGCATCATACAATTAACACCGTTTCCAGATATTATAGCCATAACTACTTGACTTACACAACTCGCGTATTGATTTTTACACAGCTAAGTGTTAAGAGAACTGGAAGGTTAAGACCATATTAACATAGCATGCAAGACCCAATCAGGGGTCTTCAGCGATAGCGCTGTAACACCACACAGTTCATAAATAAGACGGATATTCACAAGGAAAAAGAACATACGGTACAGAACGGCATTTTTCAAAACAGCAATATCGCACTACCCAACACAATCACTTTAAGCAACAAGTTCAAGCAACTCAGAAAGAAAGCCCCATTAAAGAACCTTGTTAACACAGATTGTTCACCAGAACACTGGAACAACAATGTGAAAATATTTTTTTACACAGAAAGAAAACATATAATACAAGCTGAATGGCACACAATGCTGAACGGAATAAAAAGAGAAATACTGCAACAGTACTACCTGTAAACAAGCACTTCCTTGAATTGTAATTGGAGAGTGTTAATGTGTGGGAAAACCTGAACAGTGGCTTCATGTCGGATTCTTTTGCATAATAGAGCAGTGTACTGAGGAAAGAATCATAAAATCAAGACTATTGTTGGCTCTACCGGGAACTGAGAAATATTATGTAAACAAACATCAATGGAAAGCTTCCAGTTGAATGTTTACATGGACAACTAGCACAACACTAACACCACTCATGCAACAAATAACACTTCAAATATATAGTGAAATACACTGCTGACGTGTCCGTATTGTGGCTAAGCGCATGAAGGTCATATTTGCTTGGGAAATCCAATCTGCTTTTACCGGAAAGTCATTTGTTAATACAGGGATAAGCAAGTTAAAGGAATGAGAAACTATCTAGTGACGTAAATATTACACATTGAATGAAAGTGAGGGCTAGAGAAAATCAATAATACTTCAAGTCAGTCCAATTATTTGAGCTACACTTAAAACACATACAAACAGCATTTGAACTAAGTAGGCAAAGGTTTAGCGGTATATAAATCCTGCTATTACAGTGAGCCGTAAAATTAAGACATCACCAATTACATTATATATATATATATATATATATATATATATATTAGTTCCTGAATCCCCCCTCCCCCACAGACTACATGCAGCAATATACGATATATGGATTTCATTCATTCTTATGCACTGTAACTATTCTGCATTATGTTGATTGGAGCACAAATACTGAGATGCTCGTAGCAAGCATACGTGCACGTGTCTGTCCAGCCAAGCACTTGCAAGTAAAGACGGAATAAATTATGCACAGAGTTGAAGAGCTCTTTTGCTCAATTTTCTTATTAGTTAATAACACTCCAAATTAAACGGCTCACCAAGTGTCTGATATGATCTATAAAGGCTCCTTATCGCTATAATGAAAGAATATTCCAGAAATTCGACCCTGCACCTTCAGTGATGTTAACAACAAGATATCGAGCTGAAGCTCTACACAGCAACGATCACAACAGAGTCACACATGTCCATACAGATGTATACTTACAGTTTCTCTGGTTGGAAGCAGTTCCTTACGAATTCGGAAAAAGTTTTTCCCATATAGCCTTATGCCTTTGGCGAACTTCTTCTGTTAAGAGAAAATTCCAAACATTATCTGACTGGATGAATATAATTACCACAACTCGGCAGAGTAAACAATCTGTGACTAATCAAATTAACAAAACATCACACGAATTACATCCATTCCTCGGTGTGCTTAGAGACTGTTTATCCAACATCCTAGTGCTGAAAACATGATTTTCAATCTTTTAAATTTGTGGAGTGATAGAATTAGAGCGATAATTAAACTAGATGTGTAACTGTGAAATCATTCATATTTTAAACTACCTGTATCGAACGTGAGCCAGATAAGGACGAAACAATTTATTTACACCGGTACAAAACAATGAATCAAAATGGCTACATACTGCTTCTTCTTCTGACCATCTCTTCTCGATGCTCTTCGGGTTGATAGTTTTGACCAGCGCCTGAAGTGCCTTGCCGGTGTCATAGTTAAAGTGGTGCAGCTACAGATGTGAAGTAAAAGTGGTAGAGACATGTTTACTTTGACTGTGATAGGGAAAGAAAAACGTGAAACAACTGATAATTCTGCATTCTTCTCTGACTATTACGAATGACGTGAAGAATCAATGAACATGACATGCAGCCTCAGGCAGGGAATCCATTTTGCTGCATTATGAATCACTCTCTGTAAGCCGGGCCACAGACAAAGACCACTTCAGAAAAAAACACTATTTCTATACAAAATACATGGTTCCAGAGTGTATGCACTTTGATAATGGAACATGCTGCACAATACATGAATTAGGGAGAACCATATCTTCTAGGAGTTTTGGTATTTTCCACTAATTGTTATTTATGTTGCCTTGGCAAAGCCAGTCCCATTCCGAACCGATGATGGCTAAGCACTTATTAATTTTTCATTACTACTAATGTTCGTGTGAGGGCTTAATAAGATAATGGCTGCGAACCAATCAAATAGGAAACTGAATAATGCCTGAATAAGAACAGCTACAGAACTGAATACATTTGTAAAGATGTTGAAACTAGATAAGGTGAAACAACAATATGCAAAGCAGGTGAGCATCAACTGACGGCTGAACTTTTCAATGTCAATCCGAGATGCGAGAAAGTCCATACACAAATAAGCATATTAAGGAAAAGAGTGTTAAAAAATAAATAATTTATCATCCCTGTTAAACTATCTTACACTTGTGTTCATCACTGAAGTTCTGGTACATAAATGTTGGATTTAAAATTACTAAGTTGCACATACATATGAAAGATATTAAGTATTTTACTGGATTATTAAAATATTCACTGAAAAGTCAGCTGTTCTCATCAGCAAACATCCTGTTAGTTATCTATTAACTGCTTAGAATAAAATGCCAAATTACTAAACAGCTAATCTGATACTGAACCAATATAAGTTCACCTATCAATCAATGCGAGTAAGATTAAAGGTATGCGTTTTCTTTTCATTCGTTGTTCTGACACTATATATATATATATATATATACTCTGTGCAATGAATCCTAATATAGTAATAGCATCCTCAACACATTTCTCACTGTCTTCTTACCAGAAATGACAAGTGCAGTACCAACCCTTCGATGACAACACTAACGAGTAACATGCACTTGTTAAATACCATGATGTCACACAGACACAAAAGATAATACTAGTACTAATACTACTCCAAAATGAATGAGTTGGGAAATGAGTACACAAAAAAGCAAAGCAGCGATCTGATTTTTACAATTAGATGCAACATTTTATGTTAAAGAAAAGCCCTTTTCAATGGGATTACTCATTTATTAATGAACTGCAGGATGGATGAATCAAACAGATCATTGCTATACTTGGCATGAATGAACAAGTGTTCGATTTTCGCACCATGGCTGACAACAGTGATGACATGAAGATATATCATACATAATCGTCAGGTATCAATCATGTAATAACCGAATTGCACTGAAATTAATTGTCACAGAATAATCACAAGCTAATATTAGCCAACATAAACATTTCATATGATAACAATGATAAAACTATAAAATTATGGTTCATCTGAAAATAATTCCAACAGCATGGACACTTAACTGATATTAAAGTAATATTTGGGATACTTCCATCTTACCCTGACATACTAAATTCCTTATTTAAAGGATAGTTGCAATTTATAAAAACTGATATTATTGTACAATGATGACATTACAATACATGGATAATTTAACTATGCCTGTATACAGCGTTGGGCCTTTTGCAGCTATCAAAAGCCAAATAATAGCAAATTTGTAAATATTCAGTAGTGTCCATTTGCTCTTGCCAGTTTTTCTTATGTTTGCTGCTATACAAATCAGTGTACTGACGTTAGTAATAAGTGCGTTTTAGTATAACAATGCTTGAATGTGAACATGAAACATTCTGTGATGTGTTACTCTCTGTGTGTCCTTACAGTGGCATGCATGCATAACCTACCCTATAATGAATCAGTCAAATGACACACAGTTCAAAATGATCTTTGTAAACAAAAACATGTTACAATGTTTCAGCCTACAAAATACTGCACTTATGTATATCATGCAAGAATATAGGGTGACTAATCATGGGAATAAATTGAGTTAATTTGCCTCAGCGCTGGTCACACCTGGGACTTATGGTTCAGGGGCAATGACTGAATGAAACATATGCCTTCAAACACAGGTATGAGCCTGATTCGAAAAAACCTAGAGGTTTGTGGGGCTCTGTTATGCCTAACCTTGGGAATAAAGTTATTCAATTGTTATAGTATTTAGAATATGGAAAAGATAGCCTCCGAAAGATAGCCTCCGTAGGTTCGCCTTAAACACCAAGATCCTTAATGCTTCTTCAGGACAAGAGATTTGGGGTAGGATAAGCAGATCATCCTAGGCATATGCCTGACAGGATAAATAAACCAAAGCTTTCTGACATTTTAGTTTGCACGCAGATGGGACATTTCTCTGGATCATCATCTAAACACAAAAGAACACGGCATGTCTAATGCCTGAACTAATTGGGAAATGTGGTATCTATATTTTGGATTTGCTTATGACTGCATGCCAATGTAGGGCAAACAAGTACTCAAGTGCATCCGCCTATGTTTGTCCTCATCTATGTTTGTTCTCCTCAGTACTGTGCCTATCTGATGGCAAATGTTTACCTTCTAAATGGACTAATTTCCAATCACCCAGATACACATGTATGTGCGTTGTATAAAAGGAGAAAACTCTTAACAGGTACAACAATTTAGCTATGGTCAATTATTTTGGGGCTAATGAACTCACTCTAATGCAATCTGCCCAAAGAATAAAAATCTGACAACAGTGACAGGGGCCACATTGAAAACCAGGGAAACCTTGAAAATAAATTTATTCTGTTTCCAGTCAAAGAAAACCAGGGACAAATAAACAACACTGGAACTTTTAAGTGAACTAGAAATGAAGTGTTTATGCCAGTTTGGCTTATGTAAGTAATATATCTTAAATATGCCAAGATTCGAATCATGTCCACTGATTAACCTGGGAATGGTTGGTTTTTAGCAGATAGTAGCATACAGTAAAATTGCTTTATCAAGTCATCATTTATAAGCTACAAAATGTGCAACATGACTTATTTATAACTGTGAAGTTATTTTATATTGCATACATGTGTGTGTGTGGTTTATCATCCATAATGTCTGGCATAAACATGTGTCCATTTATTAACTATTTAGAATACTTTAGTATAGGATGTAAATTTTTCACTTATTCATATGTATATGCTTGTAAACAATCCAGGATAAAACTCATACAGACCCAGCTAATAAGCTATCACTATTTCTCCCTATATAATGTCTGAAATTTTGTGGTTCTCCCCCTGTTCCAAGCCTTACAAAGGGGCACTGTTATAACATAATGATTATTGCACCACATGCAAGCATCTGAATGACATTAAGTTGTCGGTGTATGTGGGCTGTTTCCATAAGATACTGGCACTGGCCATATAGCCCAGGTTTGAGGACAAACAAGCCAGTTATTCATCCCTAATCTTTCAAAAGTAAATCGGTCCTCACTATCACCATACTGAATTGAGGAACCAAGACTTTTGCTGGATTTTCTTGAAACTAACTTGATATTTTGCCCAAACTAAATTTAAACTTTTTCTACCAGCATGATATCCATCAAGTAAAACTATAAAAAAAAATTATTCACAATCCAGTGTTCAAGTCAGAATTTCAAAAATATAAATCATAAAAAGTGTATGAACATGCAAAAAAAAAACAGGTTATGAATCCGAAGAGTCAAGAGTTTTTATTGTAGTTCATCAGCAAAATCAATCACAAATTTGGGGAATATAACAGGTAATTGCTCCATGTAAAATTAATGACAGATCAATTTGACTGATATTGAAATATTTGTTTTGTTGGCAATTTGACAACACTTGTCATAAGAACATTAATTACTCCAGGCTATTAAGACATCACTTAACAGTGTGAGATAACTTCACTTAAATTGTGTTTAAAATCAATTAATATCAAAAAGCTGATTAAAATCAGTCAACACATTGCTCTATCACTTGTGATGCATACCCATGAAAAGTTTTGATCATTGAGAAACATCCATTAGTTCATTCTATGTCTATACGAAATAACATAATGAATAAGAACTCAGATATATGGATGGCTAGCTTTAAACTAGGACAGCTTCACTTCGAGCAATACTGCACCAGGTCAATTTGATCATTAGTAGTTTGAAATGTAATCATCAACCATCAAATGAATATACACAGAAAAAATCTGTTAAAAATTAACCAATCATGACAAGCTGTCAGCCATAAACACATGAAGATCTAAACAATGCATGGCATGATTGACCAGTCATTGAACGTGTCATTTTCTTGAAACAAATAGCTGAGATGATGCAACCCACTACAGTGTTAAAATATGATAATTGAACAGCTGATTTTCCTATATGTTAGACTAAAAAACATACCCATGAAAAATAAGTACCAATTTTGAAACTTTCAGCATTCCATATTTGTAATAATAAATTTGATAATTAATTATCCCATCACCCTAACTGTTGACTACAATTGGAGTTTATAATCTCTAAAGTCACGAAGCCCATTTACCCTACTGTATAATCAAAAGTTGCCGTTAAACAACATTTCAAATAAGTATAGATGTTTTTCATGAAAAGTTTCATAGAAAATGGTTTAAAGAAATTAAAAGAAATGTATCTCAAGCACTACTACAGAATGGTTAAGATATATTTTATTAAAGGAACAGTTCACCTTCATTTCAAATTTTCAGAATTAATACAGCTATGTTCACAAATATCATAAATTATGTCAAAATGGGAAAGGATCACCCCCATATTAAATAATCCAGTTCAAAGTGCTGATTAATCAACTATTAATGGCCTGTGTGTTGCCACTATTTTGAAGCTAGATACAAACTGGAAACTCTTGAATGACGTTGTCAGTTGAACCAAGCAATTTGATTGGGAGTCGCTATAACCCATTTAAAAACAACTAAACAAGTGTTAGCCAAGAATAATTCTAGAACAAAAAGTAGTAGTATCATTAAATTTATATCATGACTGACATTCAGCCATATCAGTTTAAGCCAGAAGAAGTGGAATCACCGAAGAATGCAAGGATGCTCGAGAAGAATTGGGAACAGTGACTAGTGTCTATGTGAACTCTGTGTACCAATAGATTCCTAGGTCATGTGATATCAAAGCACTTAACTTTTCTCCTTCCCATCTGGCATCCTGTGCAGCCGTAATGGCAGCCCTCCAGTAATTTGGATTATTTCCATATATCTATGATATCAGGTATAGTTCGTGATTATTATTGTGGAATTTTGGTTTACTGTTATAACTAATATAAGCATTACATATTTAAGTAATATTATCCGAGGGTGAACTGTCCCTTTAAGTTCATAAAGAGGCAGAGTTGACAGTAACAATGTTTATTGTCAAGATTGCCACTCCAGACCATAATGCATAAAATTAGTTTCCCCCGAAATTTTATACCACTGTCTGTCGCTAAACACGCTATGATCTTTCATATACCATATTCTATCTCCCCGAAGACCAGTCCATATGATGCAATGTAAATTCCTTGGGTCATATCAGGTTAATTAAATTTGTTGTTCAAATGGGACAGTAGACAACTATTTATGCTTATACTGCTCATACAACTACCAATTATTTGTAGTAGTTCAATTTATATATATACAGTACATGGAAACTGTGACATATTATATCTATGAGGTTAAGCAGTTTGTAAAGTTATGTCATTTGTGAAAATTAATATCTACTGAGAACGGTTTAATGGGTCAGTCCAAATCTGGACGAACATTCACTGGGGGCACTGTCCCGACTTCCAAGGAGGTCAAGCTCTGGCTCTCCACATCCCAGATCTATCCAGACACTGATATCCAGAAACTGATATCAACCTGATACACATTACTTTGTACCAGTAAACTCAGCAGTTTTATCATGAAAAATCTTAAAACATCAAAAAGGTAAGCTAGAAAGGCATGTAAACAAGATAAGTGACTCGGACTGGCCATATATTCGCTGCAATATGTCGTGATAAATGGCAATGGCAGAAATCCACATGTGTGTGGGAACATGTTTGTCATTTTCGCTTCTTAATGTTGGCCAGCAGGGAAAACATACCAGTACAAATGGAAATTTAGTTTGAATATATAATTTTATACAACCTCTTGCTAAACTGCCCCCTAGTGGCATGTTGTATTTTCACAGGCTGATGGATCAATAACACTGAAAATGCCTTGTACTAATCTGCCAGTTACTCCCAAATATCAAAATTTGTTTGCAATTGACTACCATTTAAGCTAAGAGAAAATGTACTTTCTTTTCATTTTAAGTGTATGTCATTGATGTTAACAGGCGATTAATAATTGTAAACAAATACGGTTGTCTGGGATTTCCCATACATACTTTCCATTATAAACAGGGCCGTGGGAATATTCTTAGGAAAACTCCAGTTTTCAGACTCATGTTTTTCCCTATAGGCGAAGCCAGGTCCACTGAGAAAAAGGTAGCTATCTGCCTATAAATATTCCATATTATATCTAAATCGTAAGATTTGTATGTTGTTTTCAAAGTCTCTCATTGGCCAACCACACCAGATATTGTGAAAACGGTGCTGCAGCAAATGAACAGTTGGGAAAAGTACCCGAACTCGCAACTGGTCCATTCAGATATGACAAGTAAAACCTGACAAGACCATTCATCTTCAGAGTGATACCCAGTAACCTAATACTGAACCATTTCATCATTACTAGACTACAAATGGGCTCCTTGGAGACGCTACAACTGAGAAGAATGTTGACAATAATGCCATCACAAAATAAAGATGAAAGGAAAAACCCTTTCTCAACTTGTAACTGATCTAAACAATTTAATAACTTCAACAACACAAACAGAAATGTCCACATCAGATGAATGAATGTAACTATAATGCAGTTCAAATAGGACAGATTTTAGAATGTGACGAGAAACACTGTCTGCCACTGACCATGTCAAGGGAGTTAATTGTTGTCTCATCCATCGATGCTGCAGCACAGCCATCTTCTGTGGATCCTCCATCACACATACCAACAAATGCTGCCATACTCCTACAAAACACAAGCAATTATCTCCGTCAATTCACAGCAGAACATTACTAAACGAACGCACCTTATTATGGATGCAAGCAGCAGAAGACATTGATTTACTGTAAATGAATCGTTTGGACCTTTAAGAACTTATTGAAAATATATATACAAAATTCACAGGAATTCATTTCCTTTCGATCCTGCTGTCTGTCTGTCTCACAATCAAACACGTTAAGACATATTTACGCCATTAAAGCTGTGTTTACCTGGCAGCACGGAGGTACATGACAAGATCACCATCTTGTACAGCAGTAGGCGTCCACTTGTGATCCTCCCAATCTTCAGTGGACTCAGGCATATCCTCAGGAGCTACATCCTGGTGACAATCAGGCAGACTAGCCTGTCAAATGAGATGGTATTATTTTATAATGCCCAAGGATATGTTATGTATCTCATATACACACACTACAAAAACATCATAACAGACCATAACCATGTTACACCACCGAACACTCAGAAAACACAACAAACCAAAATAGTATGACTACAGCTGAGTGATAAATCTCTGGTATATACAGAAATTGTGAGCCATAGCATGAACAAAACAAAACGCTACAGTGAAAAGGTAATTATTTATCTGTGCCACAGAGCCATGTGTTTGTCACTAACCTGGTGATTGGGTCCTTTACGGACCTCAGACTGTGTGGTCTCCAGCCTCTTAGTTTCTCTTATCTAACCAGACACACAATTATGTTCAGTGGATTCCTGCAATGACGAAGTACAGGCTGCTGTGAAGTCACTCTACTGGAAAGGAAAGATGACTCAATAAAAGAAACCTAGCATATTCATAAAAGCCTAAGATATACATATCATTCTCCGGGAACACCAGGGTTGACCCACCACTGGGTTAAATCCGGGTCGGGCTAAACTAATTTTCAGGTATGATTCACCACTAAACTGATTAAATGAAACAGACAAAGTATAAACCAAACTTTTATTATCTACTTAAAGCACTCAAACAACATTATACACATGTATGTCAATAATTGTACATAAAACACACAGAACCATAACAAAAGTGTTCAAATGTTCATCAGTCTAATTCTGCACAACCACAAAGTTCTCCATAGTAAGAGACAAGTTTGGCTGCTTTCTCCGGACTCAAACTATCACGTAGTTTGGCTTGGAATAGTAATTTAGATAGCTCCAAAGTTGGAGAAAATCCTCTCAACTGAACTGGATGAAAGACCAACCAACATAATGGCTAATTTATTGCAATGAATGGTGCCCATTTTCATTATATCAATACAAATAACATCTTACAAATTCATGACATTCTAAGAACTGCTTTTCATCTGTATCCAAGTTAAATATGTATACATCTGTGGCTGGGCTAAACTCCAACCCTGGACAACACATATGCATTAATGATAACAGCATGCGAATACTTTGCTCGTCCTTGTGCTAAATACTGCTGGTACTACAAGAGCCAGACAGCCAATATTACTGATTGCAATAACCACATTTCATTTCCTGAACAACCAAAAATGCTTTATCAGATTATCTGGCATATCTATCAATATCAAACAGTCAGTCCCTAAAACAGTTAACCACAGAATGGATCAGGGTAACACTGGCTTTAGTAATAGTCAGCACATAAATAAAGCACAGTTTCAAAGAGCTTTAGTGGTTGAGCATCACCATCTAATTACCACAATACATCTTGTAGCATCACTATAGCTGATACACACATAGATAAAAAGATGACATATTAACTCTCACGGAAAAAAATGCAGCTGAAAAGGCAACATTATTATGAAAACAGACATTTGCTGCTGCCTGAGTTACATCAGTAATGGACACCAGATATTTATGACATATGCTCCAATTTGCTCTGGTTAGGGCGATACAATTGAAATTCTGATAAATCCATCACACCAACAACCGTACTATAAAAATTAATCATACACTCTGAAAAATGTCTGAAATGATTCTGATCCAAACGAAATATTTGTGCAAGTTACAGATTTATCAACTATCTTATAAACACTAGTGAGACATCTCGAACAGCTGCATATTGATGCTGATGCAAATAACCACAACCCAAACAAGAAACCATAAATCAAACGTACAGACAAGAGTCAACCAAACAAACAGCTCATCTCCGAGATTTTTCATGGCCCACAAACACACTATTCTACTATATTGCTTTGTGCGTTGTTATTTAAATGGCTGATCATAATCTATACAAGACATACTGAGTTACAACAAAACTATATATAATTCTGTTCAAACAATCAACTGATAATCTAGTGCAATCATATATCCATGAACAAAACATAAGTGTTTCATCACAGTACATAAGCTGCTCCAGTGAACCATTATTCAAAACGTACTGTGTATGTTTTTAGTGTAGCTTTTTTCCACATGCTAAAATTTCATATAAGATCGCATTAAATTCTTTTAGATTTCTCTATGAACTGTCCCTAGCAACTTATGCAGGCAGATTGTGGAAAATCGTATGCAATAATCATATATGCATTCCCAATTAAAGGATATCCTGTTGTCTACGTGTAGAGCTGTCTAAAAAAATGAATCACATTATCTCAGTAATGACAATTTACAGATACAATATAATGAAAACCAATGATTACACAGCAAAATTTTAAATTTTTACCACAGAAAAAGCAAATGTGTGACAGGCTAGAGAAAGTAATATTATTTGGTTTTACCCCATCCCTAACTAGCATGAGTTTCTACACTATAATATTTGTTAATAGCTAATTATCCTATGTATTACATAAATGTTAAGTGATAAAACATCATTTCCAAACACCCAACTACAAAATGGCTCACATCTATGATACACAACTGTTAGATTTAAATGGCAGAGTAACGTGTAAATCCTACATTATACTTATTTCATACATTGGTACAATGTCATATCTGCTATTAAACCAATTGAAAGGTAATTCATTAACATGAATGTGACATCTGTTATATTTTGTGAACGTAATTCACTTGTATTTATCTAATTATAATCATTACAGTCTCAACTAATCAATTATTTTGTTTCTACAATTATCATATTCATAAGCCACCTAAAATAGAATCTGGTGAATCAGATGCGGAGTGAAAATATAATCCTAATTCACTGCAGACAGAAATTTTTCTTCTAGGGTACATATTCGTATAAATAACTAGTCACTTAAATACAATTTCTAAGTCTGAATGTCAACCAAACAGTATTGTTTACTTTAAATTGAGTATATCAAATTTCATGGTAGCTAAATGACAATAAAAGAGAGAACTGTGTAAAGTGTACTTTTTTCATATTAAACACACAAGTCTGAAATGGGCTGCTGATACAGTGATAGCAACATAAATTAGCAACACTGAACAGGCTACTCATACGTATTGTATAAAGTGCATACATTTTGTGTGTGTGTGCACCAGTCATAAATAATATAAAATTAAATTACTGGCTCTCTATTGTACCTAATAATATAAACAACAAGCATTAAGCCATGGATACCAGTTTTCCTGACACATTGTAACCAGGTGTTTGTTTATCAGACAAGAATGCCAAGCAATATCCTCCAGCATATAGATCTTAATAAAACTTAGCACCAGTCTGTAAATTACATTGTGCAGATCTCATGGGAACTTCTGCATAAAATAATGTCACATCAACACATCCTCCGACATGCAGAAGACACATGTCAGTGACTCAGTATGCCACAGTATCTAGGGAATTGGGTTAAAACATAAAAAAGGTTAAGTAAGATCATCTCAATGTAATTTCTGTCCATGCTCAGCACAAATGAAAGAATCAGCATCTGTGCATGCATTGGATCTATAAAATGATGTCCGTGTAATCAATGTTTACATAATATATAAGATTGCTATCTATTAGGTATGATGTGGATTACAATCCACATGAAATTCTGCCCATTTTCAATCTGGATGACTACAGTTTACTGATTTGACCCAATGTCTTATTTAGACTTGATCTGTGCTGTCTAATTCTATAGAATAACACATTAATAATTAATTTAAACATTGTGTCAAAACTACAATAAATAAAAGCTAGTTTATTTAAGCACATACTGAACAAATAAGAGCCATATTTACATTATAAGTACAATAAAATGTATCTGTAATACTTCACTCAAATATTTCTTCTCTATAAAGAAAAAGCTGCATAGGTGGAATGTGCAGCTGCAGTATTTCAAGATTGTCACAGATTGTATAGAAGATATGTCAAAGGGCCATATTTAACTCCAATAAAGCTCATACATCAAAATTGTTTCACATATTCTAAGACACAGTTTTATTTTCAAATATACATCATAACAATGACATGAACGATACCTTAAATGAATTATTAACCGGTGCTTCGACTGTGGCACATTCCATGAAAAGATATGTGAATGTTTTCTCCTATTTACAGTATTGCTACAATTTTCTGCAGTTTCAAACATACATATATACATTTTGGCACTTGCATGAATCCAGTTTGTTCTAAGTAATTATAAAGAACTGCAGAGTCATATGCTCACCTTCATGTTTCCAACATAATTGTTGCTAATACCACTCCTGTATAATTTTCCCAGATTAAAAACGGAACCAAACTACTGTCTAAAAAAGTCAAACAAATTTAAATAGATCCACTCACACTTGATTCACAAACATTTCAGCTAAGTGTGATTTTCTAAGCATGACTGACAACATATTTCATGATCAGGTGCTGGCCATTTTCTCTTTGGTCCTTGAAGATAATGTTCACACATATATGACACTGGTCATCAAACTCAGAGACATTCAGATCTGCTCATTGCTTGTAACTGGGTTTTCATAGTAAATTTAACTGTCCTCTAAATTATTGTAATAAACATTGTGCAACAAACTCTTGTTGCATAAATTACAAATCCTATATGTGCTCTTTTACCAATGTAAATTTATCTCATATACATATACTGGTATGACCTGTCCAGGGATAATTTTGTTGCTTTTATTGGAATAAAAATAATTTCTATCTTTAATGACAAATTTCACATGGCCATTCTGATTAGAACCCATGAACATAATCAATTTTAGCCCTTAGTTATTTTCACCAAACTGAATCTTCAAAATTCATGCTGATACATCATAACAAGGTTTTTAAAAAATTTAAACAACAAACTTCCAAAACCACTGCTATCACACGTACAGGTTACTTACAATAGCAAGACTGAAATTATCTATTTTGTAAGATTGCACATATTTCATATTATTCATTTTTAACACAGAAAGATTAATAGTAATAATACCCCTGGGCAAAATGAGACATGAGCACAGCTTAACAAGCTCCCCCTTTATACAGCTATATGTAAATGAGCTGGCTGAAACGTTGGATGTGTTTAATATTGAATGTAAACATGGGGGAAAATATCACATTTCTTAGCTTTGTGAGACAACAAAGTAAACACAGTTAGGTCTAGGAAATATCCAAGATCGAATGGAACAAAAGTCCATTTGTTTTTGTTAAAAAACCCTGCAATGGTCATTTCCCTTGTAATCCGAGACCCCCCTATTAGTATTAATAGTTTTCTAACCTAACATTGAGCTTCGGTCAATTTCCGATTGGTGTCGCAGTCATAGCGGGATCATTCTATTTACATGTTAAAATATTAACATTTAAACTATAATTATTGGGTCATATTCACCAGACTGCATTCATATAATAATTCAGAACACAAACACAGTGGTTCCCACTTACATTTCACAGCTACCAAAAATAATCATGTTAAGTTTCTTTTAAATGCTAAATGGTTGAGCCATTCGTAGCAAGCTAACATAATAAATTATAAAAGTTGTGTTTGAATCACTGGACAATCTGTAGGAGTGGGACACAACAGTTGAATAAAGTCAGAGTAAACATACTACATAGCTTATGTCATAGGCTTTGTATACTAAACAAAATAATCATAACCTGTGTCTGGGTTTAAAATAGTGTATACTACTACTAGTACTAGGATAGTCTAAGTGTAGGACTCTTCAAGTATCTTGGTCTAATACTAACAGTATTAGATAATTAGTAAATCTAATACTCACTTTCCTGTCAAAGTGTCAGTAGATATACTCATATAGACTAGTCTATCTAAAATCTTAGCATCTAGACTCTAGTAGTAGATCTAGATCTATCATCTAGTACCACTAGACTAGTCACTGTCAAGACTCCCGCTAGTCTAGTCACTAGACTAGTGGCACTACCAAACGGCTAACGAGTTATTAAAACGGGTTCAAAATTGCTTGTCAACCAATTAAGCTGAGCGATTTTAAATTAAACAATTGGAACTGAATTTATGAAGCATGGAACCACAATCGAGAAGTTCGCACCTGTGTGGTGTATATCTAGATATAAGCAAGCATGCACATAAACATCGTCCAAAAAACTACCGATTCGGCGATTGTTAAACACATTTATGATTTAATTCGAACTCAATTAGATTTGTTAAAATGAAGCACAGTAACAAACCTTTGGACTCTTTCAATGTAACTACGATGCGTTATATACTAGCCAGGAGCCTTACTTCGGAATATCGTCCGACTGTGCCAAATCTGACAGAAATATTCAACACATTTCCTGACAAAGGCCAGCTATCAATGATTCTCTCGCCATATTGACTTTCTTTACAAGTAGGCAGGTGTTTATTTGTAAGACATTCGATGATTGGTTAACCGGCGAAGACCAATCTGGCAACCAACCAATAATACGCGTCCTTATATCTCACCACGGTCCCTACTCTCGGTGCACCGTAAGGGGAATGAACGCGCTATGACACATGAACACCAAATCGGGGCGAACGCTCCGAGAAAACACTCACTTTCATGCATCGAGTTCTGATTAAAGAATTTACTTAAAGCCATTTATGTTTATACACCAACTTAGACTGGAGAACGCACAATTATTAACAGTGCTAAACGTATGTAGTAAACGGAACATGCACGCAGTTGTTGGCATCCATGCTTGAGTGTGATCCTCTAATCGAACGTGATTCTTACTGTGGCCGTGGGTTATCGCGTCATCAAGTATACGGTCATCCTTTTATAGTCCTGCTTATACTTATCCTCCTCTACTTTGGCTTAATAACCTGTTTGTACTTCGGGCCATTCAAATAACGAACCCGTAAAAACAAACATTTGGTGTATCGAATCTTGCGACCTAAGAAAACCTTTTTTGACCGAAAAATAGCACGGCTATATTAATATTATGGGTGCTATTTTAGGGCTATAATGGCTATATGTATTTGTTGCTCCATTGTTAAATTACAGCAAACCCTGTCGTTGGCGATGTCAATCGTTTTTTTTTTCAAGCGATTTAGGTAATGTCGGAAAATTATGTGACTCTCCCGCGATATCACAGCTGTGATTCTAGAAAGTCAACATTACACTTTTTGGGTGTAACCAAACACTGTTTATATTTAAGCTATCTGATGTAATTTTATGATCTCCTTCGAAATTTCGCAGATAACGGATAAGCAGAAAGTCAGTTTACTAACCGTATACGGTATAAATATTTCTAAATTAAAGTTCATTTATACCCGCAAGCGAAGCACATTAATAGACCGATCCAGGTGAAATGCGTTGCATCGGTTGCCAACTGCAGTCTCTGGTTAGAAAAAAGCTATATGTCGCCCACTTCTTAACACGGGATGACAACTTTTCACTAACGGAAATCTTTCAGCAAATTATTTCATATTACATGGAGACTGAGACTAGTATTTCAGCTTAATGATTGTCTATTTCCAAAGGAATTAACACAACATTTATTAGGATATAACCAAATTATTGAGCAGACCGATCTTTCCATATGAATTACACAGCTAAGCCGTCGTTATTCATGTTGACTTGTAGGGGATTTTTAGCAAGGATTTCAGTGGATTAAATAAATGATTTTAAATTAAACTTTTAGCTGAATGTAAATTGATTTTAATGAAGATTTTTTAATATTTAATGTAGATGTAAAGGGCAATTTGAAAGTTTTGGATCTGGTGATAACTGGTTTATCCGGAATAAAACGAGTTATCAAGAGAATTTCTGTTAACTAACATTGTTTGATACACTATATATATATATATATATATATATATATATATATATATATTATTTTAATATAATTATTTAAATGTTATATGTCGGTCAATGGTCCTTTATATCCCTAGGAACGATATTAATATCTAGACGAACATAGCATATATATATATATATATATATATATATATATATATATATATATATATATATATAGGCTGATATAGATCCTTTTTAGATGAAACATTTTAGATGTGTCCCTTTATAGTGTTAATACTTGTAATACTGTTTATAGCTTTTGTGTGAGATTGTGCACTTATGAATCTTCCTATTTGTGTTTAGATTTTCTTAATCATTTAATTGTTGCTGTTGATTAGGCTGTTATAAATCTAGATGTCTTCACTACGTTTTCTTTGTTGTTGTTATTTGAGAGTGTTATCATAATGTAACGTTACACTCGCCCACGGAAGTGCGTTTTCTGGTACAGTTATTAAAGGGACAGTCCACCCTCAGCAAATATTTCTTAAATATGTAATGCTTAGAACAATAACCAAAAATTCCATAATAATAATCACGAAATATACCTGATATAATAGATATAGGTAAATAATCCAAATAACTGGAGAGCGGCCATTACGGCTGCACCGGATGCCAGATTCGAAGGCGGGAAGGAGAAAATTGAAATGCTCTGACATCACCTGGGCGCTCTCTAGACTGACGCGGATAATATAGTTTCTTTTGGGCGTTAATTTCTGAGCCATTTTAAATCATCTTCCTCTTGTAAGGTTCCTTCAGGGTTAAACTGATATGGTTGTACATGTATATTCATGACGTAATTTTAACATGATAATGCCGTTTAGTTCTAGATTAATTCTTTGCACACACTTGTATACATGCCTTTCTACGGGCTCTACAGACTTCAGGTCAACCGGATACGCTCAATTGACGTCAGCATTCAGGAGCTTCCGGTCTCTGTCTAGCTTCAAAATGGTGGCGCCCACAGGCCATGTAATCAGCACTGAAGTGGATTATTTCATATTTTGGTGACCGTTTACACATTTTGACATTATTTATGATATTTGTGACTATAGCTGTATTAGTCCTGAAAATGTGAAATGAAAATGGACTATCTCTTTAAGTAGAGAACGTTTCCTTAACAAGGGATTAGATGTTATTTTCGGTGGATTCGGTATTTGGTGGATATGCTAGATATACTAACACATATTAATTTTAAGGGATTTAATAGACATTTAAAGCAAACAGAAAATAGAAAAATAGTGATATAAATGTGTGTACTTAATAATGTATGCCGACGACTCGGTCTTAATTGATGTCATCATCATCATGCAGCAGGTCTATATGTCAGTTATTGCACGAATGTGAGAAATTTGGAATTAGTCATGATGTAAAACATTCTGTGGTTATAGCATTAATATATTTATAATATAACTACGGTTATAACATTAAGATTTACAACCTTGACAGGATGTTCTCTTCCTGAATTTAGTCTAAAAGGACGTTGTTTTACATGTTGTTGCTACATCTTGGTCATTATATTACAGATGATTTATCAGATAATAATAGTATTAATAGACAGAGTAGAACATTGTATGACCAAGGATTTATCGTATTACGAAAGTTTAATGTGTGATCCTTAGGGGTGAAAATAATATTGATCACCGGTGTATATCGTACGTGCATGGAATGTCTTTGGAATTACCAGAAATCCCCTATAATTAATTGCATATTGGATATCATAATGGTTTTAAGATGTTTCTTGATATGATCAAGTGTAAAGGTACCAGCTTCCTGTGCAACCTGTTTGATGTACAATGCGTACAATCTGTCATTAGAAATATGGTGTATAGATTACCATGTAGACTAGTTATGTTAACTGTATTATAGAGGCTGCCGGTTTGATATTTACGTTCAGGTTACGCAAACACTGAATCCAACTGTTATATCTGAATTCTTGACAAAAAACAACTAAACTTAATACTACACATAGCAGGTTAAAATGTCGTATGGTATCTGCTTGATGCCACTATATAAGGACCTGAAATCCACAAGTACTCTATAAATGTACACTGTTGATTCAGAAATAAAGCTATCACACACACACACATCCAAAACTGTATATGTAAATATTTCTAATTATAAATATATATCTGTATTATTAATATTAGTTATACCTGAATCCAAGACGTAATTAAGAGCTCTTCTAATTCATTGTATTAGACGATGAAGACATTATGAGATGTGCAAGACAATATATATATATATATATATATATATATATATATATATATATACATATATATATATACTAGAGGTAATATGCTATTTAATAGATTTAGAACATGTATTATTTTATGAAAAAGATATTACTGACTGTCAGTTCTGCTTTAAAAATCGAGATATGAGTTACTCTGTGTTTGTGTGTGATACAAATTGAGTTATTTGCGTTATCATGATTAACTTGTATTTAAATATGTCTAATATCTCAACGCTGTTATGGTATCAGTATTAACTCGAGAGATAGAGTGCTTTATACAACACCTTATCATGTATTTGGATGTTATCTTTTGGAACAGTTTATTGATTTTCCATTTTTATTGATATGAATTATTTTAACTTTTTATTAGTATGAGTTTTGTATGTTATATATTACACGTTTATTATTTTTATTGTTGTTGGTGTCATTATTACATGCCCTGAAGAAAAAGCAAGTGATAAAATATTGAGGAAATAATTATGGGATGAAGTCCCGTTTCGTGGGTAATTGATTTCATTAAATGGCACCGCCCTGGCTTTAAACGAAGCATTCTGAGACATTTAGCCTCCAGCTTCCTCCCCTGCTCTCCTGGAATTGCATGGCGGGTTTAGAAGTGTTTCTGCCACTGTATTATATAGGCACAAGTTAAGTAACATTTAAACACTGCACTCTCTAAAGTGAGACCATTGCTACCATTTAATTCTTATGTATGTCAGAAAAACTTACCATCAGCCATCACTTTAATTTATTTTTCAAACATTCAAATGTCACAGTATTAAACAAATAATAGTTATATAAATATTGTTTAGATGGATCCATAACAACATCAATCAAACAAACAAACAATGTGTCATATATTAGTAAATTTAATTATTATCGTCTACAGAAAAGTGTTGATTTAGAAAAAGAAAAGCATGCACAAAGTATTTTATAAACCCACAAGAAACTTCTATATTTGTTTATGTATTGTATGTATAAATGAAAGCGAGCGAGATTTTGATATAACATTAAAACCACCAGGATTGTTGTAAAGAATTATATGAAAAGATATATATCTTCTATATAAACTATGATAGATCTACATATAAATGAACAAATCTGGTTACTACAGAGTCAATGTAACTTTTTGTATCTCTATGCAAAATAGGTGGGGTAAACTTAAGCAGTATCATGAATAATCGGAGGAGATTGATGTGGACGGAGGGAAGATACTTAAATCACTCGTATAATTATATAACTCCATAAGAGTTAGTAGATTAAATATGTATGCGAACAATGGCGGAGACTGAAACTCATTGGAAACAAAGAGATCACATGACTAGTTGAGGAAAAGTACGTATATGTAAGTGCAGTTGCCAAAATATATCACAGTAAACATCTACTTAATTTTATCTGGAAATAGATTATTTTGTAGAATCATATCAGCGTCTTTTATTTTTTAAACCCTTTACAAGTCGAGAAAGTGCATCCATTCCCTCGTAGATGCCATCTCCAGAGATGCCACAACAACCTTGTATGTGCCACTTATGTGTAGCACCAATCCGTCGTAGTTCCAGTTTTTCAATGAGTTCATAAGGCTTCAGGACATCTGTTCAAAACAGACGCGATATAATTGATTTAAGGTATATAATATATATATATATATATATATATATATATATATATATAGTAAACAGTAATTATGAAAGCACTACTTAATACTAAATAAATCTTTAAACTCTGACTGGAGAGTATATGTTACGTGCGTAATGTTAAAATGAACAATTACAAATGAAACTTACTTGTCAAATCTTGTTTATTAGCCAAAATAACAAATGGCACGTCTTGCATTGCATCAGATTCTAGGACACCAAATAGTTCGCTTTTGACTTCTTCTAGTCTCTCTATATCTGAACTGTCGATGACAAATATTAATCCCTCACAGTTCTGATAATAATGTTGCCATAATCGTCTTATCTTCTCCTGACCACCTACATCCCATACAGTGAACGTTAGGCCTTTGACGGGCTGCACTGTTTCCACATTAAAGCCAATGGTCGGGATTGTTGAAACGGTTTCGTTTAGCTTCAGTTTGTATAAAATTGTTGTTTTTCCTGAAATAATATGCTTAGATAAATACATATGCGAAAATGCAACTAAATATATTATAATAGGTATAAAAACTTGCCGTTTTACGGTGACTTCCGTGCACATGTTAATTAGCGTAAATTGTCCGAGCGACTTTCAAAGATAATGAGATCAAGTCATACATCCTTCTGGTTGTAGAGGTTTGTGAATAACCGCGATACAATTTTGGACACGAAAAGGCATGTAATGAAAGTAAGGCACTATATTAGCATATTCCATTAATTAAACTCAACAATTCAGTGTATCTATGACACGTACCTGCTGCATCTAGTCCTAACATCAGAATCCTTGCCGTATCACCAGATGTAAAGTGTTCGAATAGATCACTCAAACGACTTAAAAATAAACCCATTTTTTATAGTTGGTTTCAAATTCCAAGTTGCGAAATAATAACTATTATCATTAAACTAATCAGGTAATCTACTGTTGTCAACGTGATTGATGCTTGGTCTAGTTTTATTTCTCTGTGTTCCTTACAGACTAACAGATTTTCCCTTCTACTATTGATAAATAAGTTGATCTTTCTATATATATAGATATATGAACGCTTTGTAATTCGTGGTTTGTTCAACGTGTCGCTTGCCAACACGTCATAACGTTTATTTGGCCAGTGTTATGGTTAGTCATCATAAACAAATCCACGTGGCATACGTATGGATCGATAAGAAAATCCCAATCTTGGCTAAGAAATCACCCTGATCTCATAATAATAAGCTACTTCCACATTACCAGTATATATATATATATATATATATATATATATATATATATCTAAAGAGGGAGTTTATTCAAACGATAACCCATACCACCTTTCTTAAAAAATGCTGTAGAGATAACAATTCAGTCTGGATCCATATTCAACACATCATATACAAGGAACATTATTTTGATTTTGATGGATTGACAATTGGTAAGAATCTACCTATCTCCAACGGTGTAAGTTTGAATAAGAAACAAATATGTAAACTTCATACAATTCTTTTCTACCAGGATTCCATCATCTCTTTCTAGGAAATAAGACGTAGATATACTAAATAAAAAAAATATATATATATAATCAGAACTATGAGTCGTCTTTAAAACATTAATAAAATATGACATGCTAATAATTATGAAAGGCAGATTAATGACAAATTTACGTAAATTTAAAAAACGATGAAAATTATTTGTAGAAAAGAAAAAAAGCTGAGTGTCGAATTAGCCCGATGGAACCCTAACAACTCAGTCTCCCAAGTTGCAGGGTGAATCCAATGCTTATGGCTCATTGGCAAAGCGCATTTTGTGGCGCCGCAAGCCACCGGGCCGTGGCTCAGCCAATAGAGTGTGTTTGTTAGTAATATTTATATCACCAACAGTGGAGTGGTGCAATACTTATGTGAATAGGACTCGGTAGATGTCGCCACTGATATTTTTGTTTATTTTCCAAATAACAGATTAAAATCAGATTGTTCTTGTTTGATAAAACTTCCTATGAAAAGAAAATATACAATGTCGTAATTTTAAAATATTTTTTAATCTCTATATTGTTTCAATATGCTCTATTAAGTTGAACAATTAATAAATTGATAACGCCAGTGAAGAACACATGACTTTATTAGGCTAGTAATAGACGACAAACGGTAGGTGGCACCACAATATAGTGATATCATTATATACAAAGGAGTAGTAGTAGATGTGCCACAATATGAGACAATACTGATATAATTAAAACTAGCGGATATTACAACATTCTTTTCTTTTTCCATTATTTTTAAGTTACCGAACAAAGTATAATATATGTAAATTAAAATGATTAAATCGGTGGTGATATGAATAACCAACTGAATATTGTTAAAAGGTTTAATTTTGGTGGTGGTATTCCCTTGGTTGATCTCTGTGATACACGAGCCGGTTTCGGCGTTAGAGCAGATGTATTGTTCTGCTGGGCATTCCGCGGTGTTGGCATTGGAGTAGATGTGTTGTTCTGCTGGGTGGGTATACGCCGGTGTGTCATTATAGACATGTTCGCTTACTGGTGTAGCTGTAGAGTAATCACCCGTTGCTGGTTGCTCAGCTACATAACGCTTCACTTTGGCGTTGGGGGTTGATGAATGGGCATCATTTACAGGGATGGATTCATTGGTCTTGCGCAAGTGAGATCGGTTACGGCAGTAAGTTCCCGAATCTCTATCCACTTGATATTATCTTTCATCCAGATGTTTGGTTATAATACCCTTTCTCCATTTAACATTTGGAGAATATGGCTTCATCCTGACTACATTGCCTTCTTCTAGAACAGCTAAGTCTTTGGTATTTCAGTTATTATGTGCTGTTTGTTGGTACTTAGCATATTGCAACTTTGACTTCGTGTCTGTGCGTAAAGCGAGCTTCAGCAAACGATCAGTCATTTGGTAGTAATGTACGTGTACGTCTATTCATTAGACGTTGGACTGGGCTAGGTAGGTTGCTTGTGGGTGTGTTGTGAATGTCCAATAGTGTCAGATATTGATCAGTTCCTGATTCACGTGTTTTCTTTAGCATACGTTGGGCTGATTTTACTGCCGCTTCAAATTTCCCATTGAACCATGGGTAGTGTGAACTGGATGTGACGTGCTAAACATACAGTAACGAAAAAGTAGGCAAACCAACTGCGTGAAAAGAAAAGTAAAGAAACGAACTCTCTAGTAATATAAATATCGTTTCTATAACTTTAATCACTTCTAATTACAATGATCATTTAAGACAAGTGAATTAGATGTTGTTGTCAGTGTGTGTTGCTTTCAATTACTGCATGATATATATGGATGTATAAATTTCATTTAAATATAACAACTTAATTTATTCAAAGGATAACCCTTACCGTGTTTCTTCACACTGCCGTAGATATACTAATTAAATCTGATTCCATATTGGACACATATCATGTAGAATGAACATATTAGTTCGATTTTGATGGATCGATAATTTGTAGGAACATCTCCAACCCCAACACTGTAATTTTTAATAACAAACAAATATATTAAGCCAATGTAAAAACTAAATCAGTCCATGTTCTGTTTAATTTTCATTTTTCTTCTACCATGAATCAGTCTTTGCTTCAAAGAAATGAGACGTAGAATATACTAAAATAAAGCAAAAATATATTCAGAACTATTGATGGTGTTAATAAGGGCAATAAAATATAAGATACTGATCACAAAAAACGGTTTTCTGACGCATAAATTTTACTATAACCGAATAAATAGTTTGAATCTTCCACGCTATAATTAATAAAACAGGAAAATATTTCCTTGAAAGAAAAAAAGCTGAGTATCGAATTAGCCCGATGGAACCCTAACAACTCAGTCTCCCAAGTTGCAGGGTGAATCCAATGCTTATGGCTCATTGGCAAAGCGCATTTTGTGGCGCCGCAAGCCACCGGGCCGTGGCTCAGCCAATAGAGTGTGTTTGTTAGTAATATTTATATCACCAACAGTGGAGTGGTGCAATACTTATGTGAATAGGATTCGGTAGATGTCGCCACTGATATTTTTGTTTATTTTCCAAATAACAATCAGGATTTCCCACTGACCAGAAAGGTTTCTTTTAGGTCAATGGGTATCTCTTTATGATTAAATAAGCGAATGATGGTGTCAAAAGCTAGTTCCTCTCATCTGTAAAGTTTAATATCATGACTGATATACAAGATCGTATACAAGACAGGCTCAGCCTTATATTCCATATTTTGATATCCTGATAATACTGTAAACAAATAAACTAAAGTCCCTCAGATCATGGATGACATGGAATGGTATTAGAATTATAAATAAAACGACTGGGGATGATCAGTCACAATTTCAAATATAGAATCTATTTATACCCTCAATATTTCTAAATATTAGACCTATATCTCATTTCAGAAATAACTTGACTCTTAATTGCAAGATTAAAAATATGTAAGCAAAACTTTCAAAGGGCCAGTTGCTAGATTAGTTTTGTAAAACATTATGTAAAGTCAGTTAAATCTAGATCTATATATAGTTATGATATTTAGTAAAATCGGTTTGTTGTTCGGTTGCCTAACATGTTTGTGAAACAACTCTATGATGGTGAAACATATCATGACTTGCATATCTGAACTCGTAAGCAACAAGGTCAGATGGTAGTCTATAGCGGAGGTAACTTAGCTAGCTTGTATTATCGTCCACCCAAATAAGAGAAAATAGACGAGAGTTTGTAGACGTCTATTCACAATAAACAGGTAACAGTGAAGTAACGCGCCTGTTCATATAGAGTCTAGCTCTTTTACAGAGTATTGAGTTATATTATGTGCAGCTTTAAATAACAGATGTTTGAGGATTATTTACTTCTGAATTCAGATTAGTTGATGCAGCGACCCCAGCGTGAATTTCAATTTACTATAATAATAATATAGGTCTAGACTTTAGATCTAGTCTATAGAGTCTACAAGTTCAAGTTGCCGGTATATTTATTGGTAATAATTATTTATAGACTAATCATAATGTTTATAATTCACGACAAACCTGTTTTTGGAGTTGTAGCTAGGTCTATTATCTGGAATATTTCCTTATTGTACAGAATATGTTTGATTTGATTTATTTTGTACACTAATATAAACACATATAATAACACTAAAATACATAGATACATTAAAGTACCAGCATAGCACAAGAAAGTGAAAACACTTATTTCCATTGTGGTCCTGATACTTTAACTTTAACTGGTAATATAAATATTGTTTCTATAACTTTGATCACTTTTAATTACTCTAATTACCATGATCATTTAAGACAAGTGAATTAGATGTTGGTGTCAGTACGTGTTGTTTTCAATTACTGCTTTATATCTATGGATGTATAAGTTCATTTAAATCTATAAAAAAATATTTATTCAAATGATAACCCTTACCGTGTCTCTTCACACTCTTGTAGATATAATAATTAACTTTGTTT
>JAODUP010001138.1:85000-100130 GCA_025642065.1 Paralvinella palmiformis | reverse complement strand
AAATGGATGTTTACTTTGTCTCCCAGCTGTACTTTTGCATATCTGGAAATTGATTTTTAAACATCATAATCAACTATTTACCTAAAATTGGTATGACGGATAAGAAGTCTTTATAGGAGTTTCAAGACACTCACAGATGTCATATCTCCCAATTCTACATACATTAAAGATTTTAGTTTTACATATAATAATAATAATAATGTATATTTAATAAAGCGCCCTTACTAGCAGGAGCCATTCAAAGGCGCTGTACAAATAATATGTAATTTAATAATACCCCAAATAATGTCTGTAAAAACCCTGTAATGATTTAAAAGATAATAATTATTTATCTGTGAAAGCGACCTTAAATAGGTGTGTTTTTAGAAGAGACTTAAAATTTCCAAGAGACGACGAATTTCTAATATTTGCCGGCAACTTATTCCACAAATTAGGGGCTGCAACACTAAACGCACAATCACCATATGACTTGAGCCGAGACACTGGCACCTGCAATAGTATCTGACTGGATGACCTGAGTTTTCGGGATGACTTTCTAATGGAAACCAGTTCACACAGGTATTCTGGTGCCATATCATTAATAGATTTATAAGTTATTAACAGAATCTTAAAATGGATACGCTGTCTAACAGGTAGCCAATGTAGTTTTTGAAGAATTGGGGTATATGATCATATTTTCTAGTATTTGTTACAATGCGAGCTGCACTATTCTGAATTCGCTGAAGGCGATTAATGTTATAATCAGATATGCCATATAACAGGGAGTTACAATAGTCTATACGAGATGTAACAAAGGCATGAACTACAGTTAAAAGTGATTCTTGTGTCAAGAATGCTTTTAAACAGTGGATGTTCTTAAGATGGTAGTAGGCAGCTCGCATACTGATGTGACATGTTCATGCATGTTAATACATTGGTCAAAAATAACCCCTAGATTTTTTACTGACCCATTAGGGGTAATCGAAGATGCACCCATCTGTAATGCTGGTGTCTTTAGGGATTTAACACAATGTGGTGATGCCAAATATAAAATATTTGTTTTATTATCATTTAGTTTTAGAAGATTTTGAGTCATCCATAGCCGGATATCGGCAATACAATGTTCTAAATTCTTCAAGGAAGGGAAATTTAACTCATTGTCAGGATCCAGTGATATATACAGCTGTGTGTCATCAGCATACAAGTGATATTTAATCCCATATCGCTGCGCAATGATCCCAAGAGGACGGGTATACATTGTGAAAACCAGAGGACCAAGAACTGAACCCTGTGGTACACCAGATAACAAAAACTGAATGTCAGATAAAATACCATGAACAGACACTCTCTGGGAGCGTTGTTCCAAATAGGATCTAAACCATTCAAGTACTCTACCTGACAGACCAAACATGTCTTTTAACCTAGAGAAAAGTACATTATGGTCAACTGTATCAAATGCAGCAGACAGGTCCAGAAGAACAAGTATTACTGGCTTACCTTGATCAATTGACATCATAATATCATTTTTCCCTCGAACCAAGGCTGTTTCAGTGCTGTGACCACTTTTATAGGCAGACTGTAGTGATTCATTAAGGTTATTATTGATTAAATATTTGTTTAGATGGAAAGCAACTGCCTTTTCTATAACTTTGGATAAAAAATATAAGATTTAAACAGGTCTGTAATTGTTTAGAATATTACAGTCCAGAGTGTGGTTTTAATAATGGTTTACAGGGCAGCTTTCATGGATCTTGGAAACATACCAGATTATGATTTATTAACTATATTTGTAATTGGAGTTTATCAGAACATCCAGACAATCTTTCACAAGCCATGTAGGCATAGGGTCCATTGCACAGAAAGCATTAGATGACTTTCAGCAACTGTCTGATATCAGTCTCTGTAAGAAATAAATGTATCCATCATGGATATGCAGGACTCTTCTGCCAATGATGTACCCTGTGATAAGGTGTACTGGACTGGAACCCACTATGTATATTTAATATTTGACAGAAGAAGTTATTAAAACAATGGGCCATATCTTTATCTGAGTTGATATATATTTAAGGGGGACAGTTTGACTTTTATGTAATACTTTATTCACAACACTGAAAACAGTCCTTTGATTTCCCTTGGATGCTTTGATCTTTCTATTATAGTATTCGGATTTAGCAGAGGCAAGGGTATTTTTAACAAAATTTTACTGACCTTGAACATTTCCAAAATGAACACACAAACTGGTCCTGATCCACAGACGCTCACTGTGTCTCTTTGCGTTCTTATTGTACCGTGGAAGCATTGGTCTGCTTGTCATTTCTTTGTCTTTAAGGTGCATGTTGATCTACAATGTCTCAATGTATTATCATAGAGAGACCCACCAGATGATCCACATCATCCGGTGGATCAATACCAGAGAAAGAGACTCGCAGATCAACAAAAAAAGCCTCCTTGTCAATTGACTTGTATCTTCTATATGAAATATCTTTAGATGAAACAGATTGTTTCTGTAAAGATACATTAATGTCAACAAGGAAATGATCAGACAGCATGGAAGACACAGACACACCTTTAATCAAATTGTCATCATCACGGGAGATGACAAGATCTAAGATGTGACCATGTCTGTGTGTTCTTTCTTGGACATGCTGCCTGAGATTGGCAGATCTAAGAATGTCAGCCAGTTGTTTGGTATCTGCATTCCTCTGGCAATCCCAATGTATATTGAAATCACCTAAGATCAACAGATGACCACTGTTGGTAGCAAGAGAGTCAACAAATTCCGAAAATTCCTTGAAGAAATCTGCTGCTTTCAGGCCATTTTTCTTAGTGGGGTGTAATCGGTAGATAATAGCTACACGAACACTTATCCCCCCAGATATAAAAGTCAGTTGGTAATTTTCAAAAGACTTAGCCTGAAAACGCAAATGGGTTTCACACTTCAAAGAATCACGGAGAAGAATGCCGACTCCCCCACCTTTTTTGTGAATCCGAGCTGCATGGTGGAATGAATATCCAGCTGGAGTCACATCACCAACAATCTTCTGGTCTGAAACATTACCAGTCAGCCAAGTCTCTGTTATGACAAGAGCATCAAGATCCATATCCTTAACAAGATCAGATATTTCATCAGATTTATTACAGATCGACATATCTGGCAAAACTAACCCCCCCCCAATAACAAATTATTGTTATTATTATTTTTATTAGTAGTAGTAGTAGTAGTAGTTGTTGTTGTTGTAGTAGTAGTAGTAGTAGTAGTAGTAGTAGTAGTAACATTATTATTATTACTATTATTACTATTATTATTATTATTATTATTATTAGTAGTAGTAGTAGTAGTAGTAGTAGTAGTAATAGTAATAGTAGTAGTAGTAGCAGCAGCAGCAGCAGCAGCAGTAGTAGTAGTAGTAGTAGTTGTTGTAGTAGTAGTAGTAGTAGTAAAATTATTATTATTACTATTATTACTATTAGTAGTAGTAGTAGTAGTAGTAGTAGTAGTAGTAGTAGTAGTAGTAGTAGCATCATCATCATCATAATCACCATTAACATTATTATTATTATTATTATTATTATTATTATTATCATCATCATTTTTAATTAATTACTTAATTAGTGCGTTGCTAAATACACAATTACAGTGTTATGTAGTTAACACAGAGAAATTCCCCATGCATTTCTATTCCAAACTTTTCCATTCCATCGACTTGTCAATATATATTCTAGTTCAATTCTGACAAAACAAATCTTTATAGTAAACGAGAATTAAGCTGTTCAAGAATTTAAAAACAATATAGATTATTAATTAAGGAACAAACAGTACATGTTGAATTATTGTTATCTTGGCTGAAATAAAATCAGCATTTATAAATCGTTGATGTCCATATGGAACAATATCGCTCAAACGATAGCGTGTTAATCTTAGTTAACTATGTGGAGCACAAGAAGCTAAGAGTTCATTGTTCGACTCCATATAAATCCAAAACGCGTGTTTTCCTTATAGAGTTAATTATTCGACCATAATATACCTTTCTTTTCGTAAAAATTAAGCTTGTAGATCGATCATTTGATATTAAGATTATAATATTTTTATATTATTTCTTGAACGTAGAACATTTCCGTGGCATTTCTTCTCTCACTTCTACTAGGTATCGAACTCTGATGGCAAAGTGTTTTGTTTAATATCGGTGTTAAGGCCATGAAGAAGCCACACAATTATGAACGATAAATATAAACTATAACATTTATTATTTTTAGTTAAAACTTATACTCGTCAGACAGAACTGAACACTTGTTTACTTGTACTCATTCTTCTATATCACATGAACTTGTTCAAGGCACAATAAATCACTGACTGGTCAACTTTGACCTGTCAACAATTTCATTTCTATCTAACCGTCAATAAATTAATATCAGAAATCATACCTTATTATTACCATAAAAATAATTAATAAACTAGGCATACATTATGTTATATTTTATTATATTATTATTATCTGTGTTATCATCTTTAGAGACATCCTAAGCCAACCGAAACCGTGAAAGTATCTTATTACATCAATTGTTAATTAAACAAATTTTACAATTGTGGTTTGTTCCTTAACAATGGAGAATATTTTACTAATTCGTTCCACATTTTCTTTATATAACAATAAAGTATTTTGTCTAAAGTATGACCACAAATTACCATCACTTACGTGGCAGGTATCTTCTGACAATTATTCAAGATAACTCAACTCACCTGAACACATTTAGCAGATGTACGGGAAGGTAACAGACACCAAACATTATGACAACGGCTATCAACATCTGTGCTACCTTCCTCCTAGCTATCTGTTGTTGTTGTATATTGTGTTTGTTGTGTACGTGATTCAGCGGCCGAGAACCTACAATTGAACAAATAAAACCATTTTTATAGGTCCGGTCATCACGGGTTTAATATCCATTTTTATTATTTGATGAGATTTTTAATGTGGATGTTTTTTCCTAATTAATTGGTGGCATCGAAGTTTGTATGGCTATATGTTTATGCACCTCTGTGTACATATATACGTAGAATGGTGTCACAGAGGATATTGTTGATAAGGTGTTCTTTTGTGACGTGATCAAGTCTAACCAATGAGGCGAATGATGCTGGCTTATATTGTAGCCATAGAGAAGCCATGTAAGTTATAGCTGAATACCAAATAGCTGCAGGGATTAGAGGTTGTAATTTCGTGAAGGAATGGTGCTCATGAAATATGTTATTGTGAAATTTTGCTCTTTTGGTGTTGTTAACCATACAACGCAATTTTATCTCCAATGGTCTGTGGTTTAATTATTTGTAGATATTAATGATCGTTCTCGAAAAGGTGTCGGAGATTATGAGACGATTCAGGTCAGTTGTCACTGGGTTAAGATACGAGAAATATTTTGTTGTTGTTTCAGAGTCGAGTTAGACAACAACAGTTTAATTGATTCACTAAGCATATTTACTCGCCCAATGCTATATGTATAATATTAATGTCTCTATGCTAAATAATCTCTGTACATTTTGTCTATTTAATCTGCTTAAAATTATAAAACGCTAAAACTACTTTATTATCGCTCAATCGCACCTGTTGTCAGTAATTGGTTGCTGGATGTGTCGGTTTAATGGGTAGTGTGGCTTTAATAGAGCGTGTTAACCCTTTGTGTGACCAATACAGCAGTAAACTCAGGTTTCGAACAATATTGTAGTTTTCAGTTTAAACCGCACCGCATGCCGTACACAACTATATTCATAGATCGTCGACATCGAAATCAGATATTATATTTATGTCAAGCTGCGGCTATATAGTGTTGTTTGTGACTGCGTATGTTACATAGTGAGTGGATAGCCTTTTCATTTTGTGAATAAACAGTTTCTTTATTAAATCTGTAATAAGAAGTGGACATTACAGATGCTACTTTTTCAACATGGAAAGCAGAATGGGCCGATTGGCATTCTAGCGAAGTGAAAAGTCGGTCGGTCGGTCGGTCGGTCGGTCGGTCGGTCGGTCGGTCGGTCGGTCGGTCGGTCGGTCGGTCGGTCGGCCTGCCTGCTGCTGCCTGCCTGCCTGCCTGCCTGTCTGTCTGTCTGTCTGTCTGTCTGTCTGTCTGTCTGTCTGTCTGTCTGTCTGTCTGTCTGTCTGTCTGTCTGTCTGTCTGTCTGTCTGTCTGTCAGCCTCGAGTTGTCCATTATACGACTTCTGGTAAATATTAGACCTTCAAGTCATTCATTATATCAGAAGGACAATGATCTTTTATGTATTATCATTGAATACAGGTTACAGATGACATAGACCTGTCTCCCATTATTGACTAACATATTACAACGGCATTAAATCACTGCCGGTCAGACTTTCTGTGAATTAAAGGTCATAGAGGGATTTCCGGATTCATCCATTTTAGCCTTCCTCTGTGTCATTACATGGATATCAGGATGCTGGGCTCTGGATATCAGAGCTAGAAGGGTAAACATTAGGAGACGGATCGATGTTTGGAAAGATTGGATGTTAAAATGTAGAGTCTGTGTATGTGTGTGTGTGTGTGTGTGTATGTGTGTGTGTGTGTGTGTGTGTGTGTGTGTGTGTGTGTGTGTGTGTGTGTGTGTGTGTGTGTGTGTGTGTGTGTGTGTGTGTGTGATTCGGTTGTCGGCACTTTAATCTATTTGTTATTTTGTTTTTTATATATCACAAGTCTCATTCAGATTTATGTCTATTTAATCAAATACCAAAACATTATATATTGTAAGATACTTTACCACCATAATATCAACATGGTCGGTATCTGTCTAGTTGGGTTAGACAATTAGGTGAGTTTTATAATGCGTGAAATGATAGGAAAAAATTGAAAATAAATATAAGTTTGTCAGTTTTACATATGTGAGGTTTTCCCTTTTTTACCCTAATTATATTCCAGCCATTTTGCGGTATACAGACCTTCCAGGAAATTATTTCTGACATACATACGTTACGACCAATAATTTGACTAATGGCATATGTAGATGGGAATTATACGGATTTCAATTTCTTCATTTACAAATTAATTAGAAGCATAAAACATTAAATTCAATTAAAAAATATTATTATATGTGTCTGTCTGTATAATATGTCAAAGAAATGTAACTGATACGATAAATCTAAAGGCTTCAAATATTTTGATTATATCTTGCTAGATTCCAACTGACATTAATTTTTATATTATATAAATTACGTTATAAGTTCGTATACCTAGATGTACATATACGTATTATATTAAAACAAACATAGTATTTATTACCAATGTTTGAGTCGATCTAAGGAATTGCTATTATGGGGGAGTGAATGGTTCATAACTTGGAATAGTAATTTTTGGTATTACAAGTGAAAGATTAATATCTATGGATGAATCAAAGTTGAGATAACATCATTAACACAAATAACTATTACTTCTACTACATCTACTGCATCTGGTACTACTAGTACTACAAGAATAACAAATACTTTTATGACTACAACTATAACTACTACTAATACTATTATTACTACTACTAAAGTACTACTAAAGTACTACTAAGGTACTACTACTAAAACAGCTACTACTACTATTACTACTGTAATTAATAGTACTACAACCAACACCAATACTACTACAACTACTACTAGCACTGCTAATACAACTATTACTACTACCTCTACACTACTACTAATACTACATAATCATCATCATTATCATCATCGACAACTAATAATAATAATAATAATAATATTATTATTAATAATAATATTAATAATAATAATAATAGTAATGGTCAGAAATAGCGGTTATATAGTAAAATAGCTGACTGTTATTAATAGATTTCAAATAATCGTATGGTTAAAATCCAAGCTAACTTTGAGACTGAGAATATAAGTTCTGCTGATTCCGGTTCATCATTATTCCAGTAAAGTTAGGCGTCGTTCAGGTTACACTGATTGGTGTAATTTTATTTGCGTTGATTATCAATGATCTTCCTGATCTAATGATTTCCAATATCATTCTGTATTTGCCGATGATCACATTATCTACTTTGTCATTAGGAACTCCCAAGACCCTGAGACACTTCAAGACGACTTAAATGTGCTACAAAGATGGGAGATCATTTGATCTATTGAGCTCCATGCTACAAGATAACTCACTGTAATGTTGATAACTAGACCTATTCAGTGACACAATGCTGCACAATATTTAGGTAGTAGTTTGGGATATTCTTGGCTACTGACTTATTTCGAAATTCGAATATGCATGACAAGCTAAGGGACTTCCCTCAAAACAATTAGGTCTAAAGCTGCACAAACCAGTATTCTTATACCCACATTCTTATATAAGAATTGAAGGAATAGTGTTAACGACACCCGTATTTTCATACTAAAGAACTACAGAACACTCAAAGTACATTAAACTTCAGTTGAACGTTACACTAGTTCAACCAAAGTTTATAGTGGGCCAGGTCCATTTTGGCCACCAAACTCAGTTTAATGTCAACTGACATTATATAGTTCAGCAAAGCTACCCTCAGTATTTTGCAATGACAGTCCTGGCATGATTTTTTTATCCCCTATACCCAGACTGGCAAGGTCAAACGGATGTCATGATAAAGCTAAGGATGCGATGATACATATAATTCACAATTAGCTATATACTATTCTATAAGCTCATACATATATTGAAAATACCGTATTGAACATTCCTCTTCAACTTGTACACCAACAGCCGAGCTGTAATTAGGTGGAACTCCTTGACAAGTGGTCATTTCAACATTAGCAGAGGCACATGCCAAGGCTCTCTTTTATCGTCATAGCTTTTTAACGTGTTCGTGAATAAATTGCTCATTGCCTTGTATCAGTCGAACATGGAAGTACACATAACAATTTGGTGGACATCCCGTAAAAGACTTATTTCCAACAGTCAATTCCAGTCCAAGTGGAATTCCCATCAATTAGTTTATCCCCAATACAAGCACAAGCATCACTTTCCAGCCTCTTCCATTGACATTAACTTCCTGTGGAACAGTCTCTCTCAGTAAATAATTTCAACTTTAGCCCTTACCCGTTTAAACCTCTGTCTGTCATTATCAGGCTACGTGGATAAACTTGAATCCTGTTTTAACATGCACATCTAAATACTCCACACTGGTATACAGTTAGAAATATTAACCAGTAGGTTCGGCAAAATCATGTTAAACTTATCATTCATAATTATGTGGAATACAACTAGACGGTTTTAAATTTAAGAAGTGAACAGGTTTATAGCATCATGTGTCAATTATGGGAATTCTGAAATGTTGCTTATTAACAGAATAAGATGTATCACTTTGATCATACGATATCCATCCATTTATATTTTCATATTGTTACATAATGGGGGGGGTTGGTAATTTATTTGAAGATGAAATACTGCGATGACAACTAATGGGAAGGGATAAGGAATAATCAGCGAATGAGATATATAGAGGATAAAGGGAAGAGGATTTCCAGAAGATCGGGAATGACTTGATTCAGAAATAAACCCGACACGAAGCCATTCCTATTTATCTAAATATCGATCCAGACTTTACCGACAACGATATCCCCTATACGGCACAATTGAACAGAAACTGGATTTTGTTTCTATTTAGAATACGTTTTCAAACCAGAAGAGTATTGTTACACAAAATAAAACAACGATCAACAAAAAATTAGGAATTTTGGGTAATCAATCAAAGAAAACATTTTAATAAACACATTAACGAGACAATAAACATTTTACGGTTTGACAATAATAATGATTATGTTTTTATTTAGAATACGTTTTCAAACCAGAAAAGTATTGTTCCTCAACAAAACCAACGATCGACACAATATTAGGAAATTTTGGGTAATCAATCAAAGAAATCATTTTAATTAACAAATTAACAAGACGATAAACATTTTAAGGTTTGACAAGTAATAATGATTATTTGTCTGTTATCGTTTTTTTTTACACGAAACGAAATTAATGGTAAACATCACTTAGTAATGGTCTCTATTGTTGTCTATTGACCAATCAACGTGTTATGATTGTGTTATCATTCAGGATTGTTTACGGCAAATAATGGAAATTTCATCTTTATATGATATCCTTTATTACGACGACTAGTGGATTTATCATAAATGGACTGTTTGATTTCATTCCATTTAAACATTACAATAGAAATGAATCAATGTAGAAGGTATACGTTGATAACCTTGACGAAGATTTTGATCTTATCTATCTATCTATCTATCTACCTAAATAAACACACACATACACACACACACACACACACACACATATATATATATATATATATATATATATATACAAATAATTTATGTCCTGATAATTTTCAGGAACCACACTTACTGTGTAGCACTTTAATAAATATAATATTAATACATTAATTCATTCATTCATTCTTACTAATGTAACTAAACTGTTCAGATTATAAGAAATGTTTCATTTAATTATCCGGATTCTTCCTTACATAGTCAAATAATCCACTTCCTAGTCCCTTTTGATGTTTGAAATCATTAGTATAATTGTTTTTGATGTAATCAATGTGATCGAATCGATTAGTCCTGTGGTTCTCCCCTAGAGACAACAGGATCATGTGAACAGTTACATCATCATATTTTAGCAATAATTACAAATGGAAAAGCAAAGATATCTATCAGTTCAATTATTAATCTAATTCATATCTGCCTTCTCTTATAAAATTGTCTGAATTCACAAGTGTGTATTTTATATATTAAGTTGTTTTGTTTATGTTACTCCCCATCCCATTTAAATAATTAATAGGGTACGGTTAGAGTCTTACGAGAGTATTTCACAGGCGATAATAATTAATAAATCTCATATGAACATAGTATGTATCCAGTAAGATCATAATCAAACAAAAATGAAGAAAACTGACTTAACAAATCCCATTATATGGATAGGCTTATAATGGGACAATTCGTCCCTTTCACATTAACCTACACCTTAAACTGTACTCAAGTTATTTGTCATATCTCTGTCTATACAGGACAAAAGAACACAACGATAGATAAACAGTTGGACAAATGATTAAAGGTAAAACAAAATAAAAATAGGGAAATATCTCAAAAAGAAATCAGACATAACGAAAATTGAAAGCTGGTTCGGACTAAACAACAGGTTTTAAAATCCCAGTTCATTTATCTTATAGTTAAAATTAGATATTACGAAATAATAAATAGTTGTGTTATTAATTATGTTAAATGGGAAATGTATTATACTTCATCATCATAAAGGATATTATAATATATAATGGCATCATCATCATCTGTTATTTAAACTTATTAAACTCTATAGATGTATGAGATTTTATTATATGACTTGGTTAAAATAATTAGGTATAGTATGTACATTATGTTGATTTTTATAATGTTAATGTCAGTTAATGTTCAGATGTACACTTCATATAATTATATATTTATAATGTACATTGTCTTCGAATTATTCTTGGTAGTAAATATACCATCCTTGTTATTACTATTATTATTATTATTATTATTATTATTATTATTATTTATTATAAATGACAAATTCACTCAGAAACCGATATTATTTTGGTACAATAATATTTTATGGGTTGGAAGAAAAACGGCTCATCAGATAAATAAAACTAAAGTAACCATGGAACATACAATACACATTTCCTGTTTGTCAACAATATAAACTTAATTGAAATTCAGTTAAAATATAAAATATAGTGATAGTTCTCTTCATCATTTTAATTGCCGTTTTTAATTTATATTAAACATTAATATATAGAGAAAACTAATGTCATAAATTTCCAGATAATGAATAGAATACCTCAATCTGTTTTCTCATAGATATCCATATGTATCAGGTAATATAATATCTCATTTGACCAATGACAATTAAGTAATATATATTATGTGCTGGGCGTGAACGTTACCAGTATTTTATATTACTATCAACACAACTTTGATGGCATTAGCAAATAAATTGGTAGCTCTGCCTTGAAGAAAACTGTCAATTGATACTTAGCCATGTTTCTAAAAATGATGGGCAGAATAAATGTCCTCCGTAGTTAGCCTGAGACGATGAAATTCTAACCTCAGACAGGTTCCATCAAACTATCTTAATCTATCTTATGTCATCCTCTGAGACTTCGAATGACATTTGCGTGCCAGAAATAATCAGAGATTCATTGGTCCCTTGATTTTCCCGAATCTTTACTCTGGTCCTATCTGGTCTTTAGTAATAAGGTGAGAGGAATTTAACTGTTTAAATGATCCTATTATAAGACAAACTGTGCTCTATCACATAATAAAATAGGTGAATGTGATGAATGCAATGAAACACTTAAGAAATAATTTAAAAGTGAATTGACATGTACCGGAAAAGGCTGATAAATCCCAATAATACGATGAAGGTTACAATAGCCCAGATAAGGGATTTGCTTAATGTATGTTGATCTTCATTTCTTGTACTTATAGTTATTAAAATAGTCTATTAAATAATATACATATATATTACTAACAGGTAAACATTTCTGACACTTCTCGTCGAATAACTAACCACCTAAAGTAGTAATGTCAATATAATTAATATAAAGTGAATTAATCATGGTCACATTATAATAACGTAATCATTATTTCAGAAACATAATTTTGGAGGTCAAATTTAGGATAATCAATATTTATATAATTATCGTGTTTCTTTTCGTCAACAACTGTAATAAATATTCACCACTCATAAAGTTATATATAACTGGGTTCACTGAACTAATGAAGTAAAATAACCAATGTGCTATAAGGGCAAAATGGATATTTACTTTGTCTCCTAGCTGTACTTTTGCATATCTGGAAATTGATTCTACATAACTTGTGTCACATCAAATATTTTAGTGTAACATATCTGGCGAAACTTGACCCTTCAATAACAGCTCAATATTATTATTGTTATTTATTAGTTAATTACTGCGTTTACTAAATACATAGCGTTATGTAGTTAGCACAGAGAAGTTCCCAATGCATTTCTGCTACGGACTGTTCCACCGACTCTCGTCAATATATATTCTAGTTCAATTCTGGCAAAAAATCTTTATAGTAAACGATAATTAAGCTGTTCAAATATTTTAAAATAAGGTACACTACTAATTAAGGAACAAACATTACATGTTGAATTATTGTTGTTTTTGCTGAAAATGAGATATGAGACAAGATCGCTCAAAGGATAGCGTGTTTAGCTTAGATAACAACGTGGTGTACGAGAGGCTAAGAGTTCATTGTACGACTACATGAAAATATAAAACGCGTGTTTTCCTCATAGAGTTAACTATTACGTCATGTTATATCTTCTTCTTTTTCGTAAAACTAAATTTTTTGTAGCTCAATCATTTGATATTAAGATTATAATAATTTTACATCATTAATTTAAGAAGTCAATTCTTGAACGTAGAACATTACCATTGCATTTCTTCTCTCACTTCTACTAGGTATCGAACTCTGATGGCAAAGTGTTTTGTTTAATATCGATGTTAAGGCCATGAAGAAGCCACACAATTATGAACGATAAATATAAACTATAACATTTATTATTTTTAGTTAAAACTTATACTCGTCAGACAGAACTGAACATCTGTTTACTTGTACACATTGTTCTATATCACATGAACTTGTTCAAGGCACAATAAATCACTGACTGGTCAACTTCGACCTGTCAACAATTTCATTTCTATCTAACCGTCAATAAATTAATATCAGAAAACGTACCTTATCATTATCATAAAAATAATTAATAAACTAAGCATAAATTATGTTACATTTTATTTCATTATTATTATCTATGTTATCATCTTTAGAGACATCCTAAACCAACCGAAACCGTGAAAGTATCTTACTACATCAATTGTTAATTAAACAAATTTTACAATTGTAATGTGTTCCTTCACAATGGAGAATATTTTACTAATTCGTTCACATTTTCTTTACATAACTATAAAGCATTTTGTCTAGAATATGACCACAAATTACCATCACTCAAGAGGTCGCTATCTTATATTTAATCACCTGACAATTAATTATGAGAAACCAACTCACCTGAATACATTTAGCAGATGTACGGGAAGATAGCAGACACCAAACATTATGACAACGGCTATCAACATCTGTGCTACCTTCCTCCTAGCTACCTGTTGTTGTTGTATGTTGTGTTTGTTGTGTACGTGATTCAGCGGCCGAGAACCTACAATTGAACAAATAAAACCATGTTTATAGGTCCGGTCATCACGGGTTTAAAATCCAATTTTTAATTATTTGATGAGATTTTTAATGTGGTTGTTTTTCCTGAATATTTGGTGGCGTCCGAGTTTACATAAGTCTTTGTGTATGCCTATATGTTTGTGCACCTCTGTGTACATATATATGTAGAATTATGTCACAGCGAATATGTTTAAATGGTGTTTATGTAACGTGATCAAGCCTTAACCAATGAGGCTGCAGGGATTAAGCGTTGTAATTTTGTGAATAAATGGTGTTTATGAGATATAACACGCATTTCATTGTGTGTGTTTTTGTGTGCGCGTGCGTGCGTGCGTGTGTGCGTGTGTGTGTGTGTGTGTGTGTACTTTACATGTGGTCAAATCCTAGTAGTCTGGCGATGAACACACTTGAACGTGTTTATATATTGTGAACTCATATATGACTCTATCATTATATATCCCACTATTCTAGTAAACGTGTATTACATTAGACAGAAGGGTTGAATATTGAGTACCATGGTCAGACATAGAGTGTTCGCTACTTGTAGACTGTATGTCCATTTTACTGACTTACATGTGGTCAGTAGATAGGACAGACTAGAATCAATTCGTCTATGTAAACACAGAGTCACGATCCAGATGATGATAATCATGATCAGAACGAATGTAGTCGTACTCCTGAACACCATCTGATCTTGAAATCAAAACAGAAATGAACGTACCCAGAAATAACATCAAACATACTTAAGAAACATTACTATTAAGTAACGGATAATAACGGATACTATTTAAACACCTCCCACTCCAATGAACTCCGTGTATATTTTAGGATTGGAAACAACGTAAACCTGAAGGTCAATAACTTATTTACTGTAGATTTGG
>JAODUP010001138.1:75000-80000 GCA_025642065.1 Paralvinella palmiformis | reverse complement strand
TGTCCCTAAAGTAGTGTTGTCTCATCAGGGTCTTGTTATGGTTTCTTGGCAGCTTATAGCTATGCCCGTTTGTTTGATAGAAACACTCTTCTGTTGTAACTAACCACAGATGGCAACACTTGCTCATCATGTGCCCCAGAGACCATCTTAAACATTTCGATCATATCGTCTCTTAGTCTTCAACACAAAGATTATATTAGTTCAGCCTATCAGGGTAATTTATATCTCGTAGACCTGGAACCAACTTGGTTGCTCGCCTCTAAACATTCTTCAAGGTTCTTATGTCTTTTTCGTTCTTTCTTTATCCAGGTATAAAAAGGATCTCCTTATTAACCCCATCATCTGGTTTGTCTTACTAACCTTTTCCATTATATGGTGTTAGAAACTAAGATTACAGTCCACTGTGACTCCAAGTGTTTTTCCTTTTCTACCTGATCTAGTGTGTGATCTGTGTATGTATTATTGCCAACCTGTTTTCTCATGGTATATTTTTTCTGGTCCTGTTTCTTCTTTCTTGACATGGTCATCACCTTGAATTTGTCTGGGTGAAATCGCAAAAGCCATTTATTTGACCACCATTGTAAATAATTTAGATCCTTTTGTAGAGTTGTATATTTGTATTTGATATTATTTCTCGAAACACCTTTGTGTCGTCTACAAACATAAATACTTCAGAGATCATGTTGTCAGGGAGATCATGTATGTACAGAACAAATAAAATTGGTCCAGAACACTCCCTTGGGGGATCCCACTAAGGACATCGACCCATGCTGAAAAATGTCCTTTAACCAACACTAGCTGTCTTCTATTTGACAGAAATGCTATTACCCATTTGACTATCTTTCCAGACAGACCATACGATCTCAGTTTGCCAAATAGCCGTTTATGTGGAACCGTGTCAAATGCTTTCATGAAGTCAAGATATATTACATCTAACTCCCCTCCTCTATCCAGAATCTCTATCCACGTATCTAAGATTTTGAATAGCTATAAAGCGGTTGATCTACGTCTTATAAATCCATATTGCCTATTACTGAGCGGATTATTTCTCTTCATATGAGCTATCATAACATCCCTTACTAATGATTCCATAATCATACAGGCTATGCATGTAAGACTGACTTCCTAATACCCGATTTCTCAGGTTGAGTTGTATATTATTTCCAATGCCGTGCCAAGTTGCTCTTCTGTTTCTTTAAGAAGTATTGGGTGTATTGCATCTGGGCCTGGTGACTTATCTATTTTCAATTTCATTAATTTCTTGGTAATATCGTTTTATTTCTTCAGACTGGGAGTCAACAACTTTGTTTTCCAATTTTGGTAGCTCTGAATCCTGGTTCCCTGGTGAATACACGCTGAAAAGGTTTGAGAAAAAAAATTTTTCTTGTCTGTTTTGGTAGCATCTATCCGTTTCCATCTGACTGAATGATTAGATCTGAAACTCCAGTTCTGGTTTCAATTTTTGTCTTTGAAACCATACCCCCCAAAAGAAAATTTTGTTTTGGATTTGACTTTCCCCCTTTGTTTCGTGTTTTTAACCCTTTTTCCAAACCCCCCTCTGTAACTTGTGTATTTCTTTTTTTCTTGCTTGAAATTTATTTTAAAATTTCCTTTTGGTGTTAAACCATGAAAATTTTTTTTACCTTTGGGAATTTTTTCCCCTTAACTTAGGATGTATCGGGGTTTTCTTGCCTTCATTTAAGGTTTCTTTAAGTTCCTAAATTGTGTTTCTGGATAAATTTGGTGTGGTGTAAAAGTTTATTTTGTCAATCAATTTTCGGGTTTTTTTGTAAAAAGGGCCCACATGTGTGTTTTCCTGTGAATTTATTCTATTTCTTAGGATTGTCTTTATTGCTGTGTCTGAAATTGGTAAGACCAAAAAACGGTGTGTTCTTGCCAAGTGGTGAATGGTGCTGGAGATTTGATAGAATGTCCTCTTCATTTTTTAGAATCAGATCAAGTAGGTTTGCCTTGTTTGTCCCCCTACCTCTGGTCTCTTTTGTTACGTGTTGGAACCAGTACCCATCTCTAAAATACTCTACAATTTTATAGTCTTCTCCATCTGTACTATCTCCCTCTGTTTTCTGTGTATTTCAATCAACATTTGGGTAGTTGAAATCCCCTACTATCAGAGCATATGTGCTACTTCTCTTGCTTACTTCTTGCATTAGATTTCGCAACCTTTCATTGTTCAAATTATCGCTTTGTAGGCTGCTGTATATACAACATGCAAGAAAGTCATCATTTGTTTCCAGCCGAATCTTGATCCATGTTGATTCTTTAATTTCAGTTGTCATCTGGGGTTTTCTTGCCTGCTGCATGTTAAGCGTGTATACACAAGTTCCTCATGTGCTGTCCTTGCTGCTCAATTCTGCGGTGTGTAGCTCATAACCTGCTACTGCCTCAGTGGTCTTGTAACATGCAATTTTAGGTTTGACTTCTGTGCAAAGTATCATGTGTGGTTTGTCCTGTGCTTAATTTATTCTATTTCTTAGTTCTGTCGTTTTATTCGTCAGTGTGTCTGCATTGGTATACCAACAAATCAATGTGTTTCTTACCCTTGAGAGATCTCTTCCAGTGTTATTTACAGGATGTTGTGCATTAACAATAACTTGTGCATCAGCCATTATTTTGTTAACATGTAGTCTTGATGTGCTTAATCTTGATTTTTCTTAGCCATTATTATTATTATTATTATTATTATTATTATTATTATTATTATTATTATTATTATTATTATTATTGATAAATGATAAATTCACTCAGAAACCAATATTATTTTGGTACAATAATATTTTTATGGGTTGGAAGAAAAAAGGCCCACCAAATATATAACACTAAAGTAATCGTGGAACATAAAATAAATATTTCCTGTTTTTCAAGAATATAAACTTAATTGAAATTCAGTTAAAATATAAAGCATAGTGATAGTTTTTTCTTCATTAATTTACTAATCGTTTTCAATTTATATTAAACATTAATATATAGATAAAACTAGTGTCATAAATTTCCAGATAATGCATAGAATACCTCAATAATTTTATCATAGAAATCCATATGTATCAGGTAATATAATATCTCATTTGACCAATGAAAATTAGTTAATATATATTATGTGCTGGGCGTGAACGTTACCAGTATTTTATATTACTATCAACACAACTTTGATGGCATTAGCAAATAAATTGGTAGCTGTCTTGAAGAAAATTATTAATTGATACTTAGTATGTTTCAAAAAATGGTTTCAATAAAACTATCTTAATCTATCTTATGTCATCCTCTGAGACTTCGAATGACATTTGCGTGCCAGAAATAATCAGAGATACATTGGTCCCTTGATGTCCCCGAATCTTTACTCTGATGCCATCTGGTCTTTTGTAATAAGGTGAGAGGAATCTAACATGTTTAAATGATGCTATTATAAGACAAACTATGTTTTGTCACGTAATAAAATAGGTGAATGTATTGAAACACTTAAGAAAGATATAATTTGACTTAAAAGTGCATTGACAATGAGCTGAGAAGGCTGATAAATCTCAATAATATAATGAAGGTTATAATAGCCCAGATAAGGGGTTTGTTTAATGTATGTTGCAGTTTATTTCTTTTACTTATAGTTATTTTATAAAGTCTATTAAATAAAATACATATAGATTACTAACAAGAAAACTTTTCTGGTACATTTCGTCGAATAACTAACCACCTAAACCTGTAATATCAATATAATTAATATAACATTAATTAATCATGGCCACATTATAATAAGATAATCGTTATTTCATAAATACAATTTTGGAGAAGAAAACGTATTGCAATGTATCTTATGTACGCATCTCTTAATTTGATAAACGTATTGTCATGGTGAACTATAGAAAGTTTGATTGAGGAAAGGGGGGTGTAAGAAACGCTATTCTCCATAATAACTAAACATTAAACTATTTTGTAAAGTGATTTTTTATCTTACCTTCCAGATATAAGTGAGACAAAAGAATAAGATGATACATATCTTACTTCAGTGTAAGTGATATCCCATCACTGTATACTGTAGCCATATCTTCAGTGTATACCTCAACGGAACGCAAGAGGTCAATTGAATTAAATAGTCAGTATATTTGTATATTTGTTAAACATCTAAAAGAGCAATATTCCTTTGTAAATTTGGCTCTCTTATCTAAGTCAGAGTGGAGTAGGTAAAAACGAAGAAATTAACTTAGCTGGATCAAGATACGTTTACCTGATCATTTCCAATTAACACCTGACAATAACTATTCACTTGAGACAAAATTGTTACACGTCCCCCCCTCACACACACACACACACACTACACACACACACACACACACACACACACATACATACATATATACACACACAGACAGACACACATACCCACAAAAAGAGAGAGAGAGAGAGAGAGAGAGAGAGAGCGAGGCAGAGGCGGAGCGGAAGTTATTTTCTTCATTATTTATTATTACATCACAAATTAATAACAATATTTTACATAACATCATGACAGTAATAATAATATTTAATAAATAATGACGTCCATAAGTGAACATTATAGCAGATATACAGTTACAATGATAATATTTACATGTAGTCTGACCTTTATATTAACTGAAATATTATAATTAAAATGTTCATTATTAAAAGATATACATGTAGACCTTAAATCATATTTCTTTTAGTTTTTCTAGTTATTATTCACATAATTATTACCATAAATTACACAATATTATTACTAAATAACTTCTGCAGATGTTGCCCCAATACTCCTTATAACACGAGAGAACGACAACTTGGCCGATATCCTGGTTTGCTTTGTTTGTATGTATCAATACACATATATACCAATATATTCTTATATGCATATATAAGAATATGCATAATGTATGTAAGTATATAAATATGGATGTATAGGTATATGTATCTGTTTATGCATATGTTTATGCATACCTAGCATATGTATGTATGTGTATATGTGTGTGTTATAATGTATC
>JAODUP010001138.1:0-70000 GCA_025642065.1 Paralvinella palmiformis | reverse complement strand
ACTAATACTCTTACCACAACAACTAGTACTAAAACAATTACTACTACTACTACTACAATTAATATTACTACAACATCACCAATAATACTATAACTTATTATTATTATTATTATTATTATTATTATTATTATTATTATTATTATTATTATTATTATTATTATTATTATTATTATTATTATTATTATTATTATTATTATTATTATTGAATCCGGTTTTAACATGCATATCTAAATACTGCTAGAAATCTTAACCAATACTTTCGGCATTTCTTCTCCGGTAATCTGTTCAATAAGGAGAATCATGCTATATTTAATATAAGATGACAACATGATCTTAGCCGAGACACACATGCATTGACTACTATTAGTCAATGGTAGAAAAGGTCATACCCTCTCTGACTACCCTGCATTTTAAGGTCAACAACTGATTGGTTCATACCTCTCTCTATCATATCCATCTTTAATCATTTGCACTCTAAATAACTTCATTCATAATTAGGTGGCATACAACTAGACGATTTTAAAGTATATATATATCAGTGTTCGAAATAAGACACGGAATTGAGAAGGGAATCTTTTGGAAGATTTAATTAGCAAATAACTGGTAAAGACGTCCATCAATTTGTATTACAGAGTATATCATGTATTGTGTTTTTAACTTTATACTTATGATGTTGATACTAGACATTCTCAATCTGTTTTGTTAAGATAGATTATGTCATCAATTAGTTTTTCCCTTCCTTGTCTTGTTAAAGCTTGCGGTCTAGATTTCTGGCTGTCATCTTTTGGCCAACAAAGATTTTCTCTACTATTTTAGATTTGTTATTTGAACGAAGGACGTTCCTAAAAAAAGACGGACAGTTAACCTTCTATTAATTGTTGTCATAAACCGACAAGTTCCAGTATTTTTTAGAAGCCATAGATTTATAACGGAACATCACGTTGTCATACTTACTTCCTTATGTTTACTTAGGTAGATTACGTTGTCATACAATCGTGTGATCGTTGTATTTGGCGTTTGTTGATATTAGCTACTTATATTCGTTACACACGATAACGAAGGTTAATATCGTTTTATTATTCATTTTATTTGTTACCATACTAATACCTGTTTTATTTGTCATTTCATTTAATCATAACAACCACTATTAAACAACTTGTTGTATTCACGAAGATATTTATTACAAACATGCCTCTAAATGAATAGACATTTCTTGCATAAATAACAATATGAATGCTACAAAATAATAGTTTAATATATTTTAATATAAACACCTAATGAAGATATCATATAGCTTATTAATCTATTAATATTTTTGCATATATATCGAGTCAAAAATATTAAAATATTTTAGCAAACACTTTATTAAATTTATCATTATTATTATTATTATTAGTAGGTAGTAGTAGTAGTAGTAATAGTAGTAGTAGTAGTAGTAGTTGTTGTTGTTGTTGTTGTAGTATTTTATTAACTATGCTCAAAGATAATTCTATTCAGTACAAATATATTGAATGTATGTACAAATAAATTGAATGAATGAAGAATAATAACTGATTAATTTAAAAGAATTGATTATACATTAACAAATGAGATTAATAATTATTGAACTAACCACACACAATAGGATCATATAAGCAGTTGGATCATCGAATTTTAGCAATGATTAGAAAAGAAATAGCAAAGAAATATATCAGTTCAACTATCAATATTATTCCTATCTGTCTCTTCTATTAAAATCCATCCATTGCCTCAATTAATAATTATTCACACGTGTCTAATTTATATATGAAGTTGTTTCCGTATGTTACTCTCTCCTCTCATTTAAATAATTAATAGGGTAAGGTTAGAGGTAACATTTTAATAGTTTTGGGGGAGTATTTCACAGGCAATAATATTTATTAAATCTCATATGAATATATTATGTATCCAGTAAGGTCATGGTCAACAAAAAATGAAGAAAACTGATTTAACATATTCCATTTGATGGATAGGTTTGTATTGAGACAATTTGTACCTTTCACACATATGTACACCTTAAACTGGCTAGGACTAAACAACAGATTTTTTAAATCCCATTATTTTATCTTTTAGTTAAAATTACATAATGTGAGATGATAAACAGTTGTGTTATTTATTACATTAAATGAGAAATGTATGATACTTCATCATCATAAAGGATATTATAATATATAATGGCATCATCATCATCTGTTATGTAAACTTATTAAACTCTATAGATGTATGAGATTTTATTTTATAACTTGATTAAAGTGACTAGATGTACTATCTATATTATGTTGATTGTTATTATGTTAAGGTGATAAAAAGAATATCTATTAATGTCATTTAATATACAGATATACACTTAATATAATTATATATATATATATATATATATACATATATATTATATATATAATAATATATAAATATATAATATTATTATTATTATTATTATTATTATTATTATTATTATTATTATTATATATTATTATTATTATTATTATTATTATTATTATTATTATTATTATTATTATTATTATTATTTTATTATTATTATTATTATTATTATTATTATTATTATTTTTAAATGATAAATTAACTCAGAAACCAATATTATATTGGTACAATTATATTTTTTGGGGTTGGAAGAAAAACGGCTCATCAGATATATAAATCTAAAATAATCATGGATCATAAAATAAACATTTCCGGTTTGTCAACAAAATAAACTTAATTGAAATTCAGATAAAATATAAAGCATAGTGATAGTTATTCTTCATTAATTTACTAATCGTTTTCAATTTATATTAAATATTAATATACACACAAAACTTGTGTCATAAATTTCTAGATAATGCATAGAATACCTTAGTCTTTTTTCTCATAGATATCCATATGTATCAGGTAATATAATATCTCACTTGACCAATGACAATTAAGTAATATATATTATGTGCTGGGCGTGAACGTTACCAGTATTTTATATTACTATCAACACAACTTTGATGGCATTAGCAAATAAATTGGTAGCTCTGCCTTGAAGAAAACTGTCAATTGATACTTAGCCATGTTTCTAAAAATGATGGGCAGAATAAATATCCTCCGTGGTTAGCCTGAGATGATGAAATTTCGACCTCAGATAGGTTCGAGCAAACTATTTTAATCTATCTTATGTCATCTTCGGAGACTTCGAATGACATTTGCGTGCCAGAAATAATCAGAGATACATTGGTCCCTTGATATCCCCGAATCTTTACTTTGATGTCATCTGTTATTTGGTAAAAGGGCAAGAGGAATCTAACATGTTTAAATGATCCTATTATAATACAAACTATGCTTCGTCACGTCATAAAATAGGTGAATGTATTGAAACACTTAAGAAATAATTTGACTTAAAAGTGCATTGACAATGAGCTGAAAGGGCCAATAAATTCCAATAATACAATGAAGGTTATAATAGCCCAGATAAGGGATTTGTTTAATGTATGTTGCAGTTTATTTCTTTTATTTATAGTTATTAATATAGTCTATTAAATAAAATACATATATATTACTAACAGGTAAACATTTTTGACACTTCTCGTCGAATAACTAACCACCTAAACCTGTAATATCAATATAATTAATATAAAATGAATTAATCATGGCCACATTATAATAAGATAATCGTTATTTTAGAAATACAATTTTGGAGATCAAAAAGTCTTGCAATATATCTTATATACGCATCTTTTAATTTGATAAACGTATTGTCATGGGTAAGTAGGGAAAGTTTGATTGGGAAATGGGGGAAGGAGTAAGAAATGCTATTCTCCATAATAACAAAACAGTAAACTATTTTGTAAGGTGATCATTTTATCTTACCTTATAGACAGACATACGTGAGACAAAAGAATAGGTAGATATATGTCTTACTTCAGGGTAAATGATAGCCACTCACTCTATACTGTAGCCATATCTTCAGTCTAAACATCAATGGGACTCAATAATTCTATTGAATTAAACAGTCAGTATGTTTGTCAAAAGACCCCAACATAAAAATCTAAAAGAGCAATATTCCTTTGTAAATTTGGCTCTCTTATCTAAGTCAGAGTGGAGTAGGTAAAAACGAAGAAATTAACTTAGCTGGATCAAGATACGTTACCTGATCATTTCCAATTAGCACCTGACAATACCTATTCACTGAGACAACAATGTTACATGGTTGGTGGCCTTTCGTGTTAAGTTCACAGCTGTGCTAGGGATGTCGAGTGTATTGATACACAATATATGATAATTAATTGATAGGATGAGTCCGTGTTCTGGCTGTTTCAGGAAAGATTCAATGTAAATGTGTGACCCAACTACAACAATATAATTACAGGAATATTAGATCTGGCAATTATTTCTCTACACTATCAGAGCGACTTTAATAAAGTACAAGAAAACATTCTGTACAATTTTGATGAAATATGTCAAATATTCCGATGATTTACTGTTATAGATGATAGCACGTATCTTTACATACACACACATACACACACACACACAGAAAGAGAGAGAGGAGGGAGATGAGGGGCGGAACGAGAGAAAGTTATTTTCTTCATTATTTATTATTACATCACAAATTAATAACAATATTTTACATAACATCATGACAGTAATAACAATATTTAATAAATAATGACGTCCATAAGTGAACATTATAGCAGATATACAGTTACAATGATAATATTTACATGTAGTCTGACCTTTATATTAACTGAAATATTATAATTAAAATGTTCATTATTAAAAGATATACATGTAGACCTTAAATCATATTTCTTTTAGTTTTTCTAGTTATTAGTTCACATAATTATTACCATAAATTACACAATATTATTACTAAATAACTTCTGCAGATGTTGCCCCAATACTCCTTATAACACGAGAGAACGACAACTTGGCCGATATCCTGGTTTGCTTTGTTTGTATGTATCAATACACATATATACCAATATATTCTTATATGCATATATAAGAATATGCATAACGTATGTAAGTATATAAATATGGATGTATAGGTATATGTATATGTGTATGCATATGTGTATGCATACTTGCATATATGTGTATGTGTGTGTTCTTATGAATTTACGTAAAATACTTAAATATGTATATATCCATGTATGTATGTGTTTATTTATGTATCATTTTATATCAAGATTTAATATTCTGTTATGGAAATATTTAATATAAGTCTCCCATCCATTTTCAACGTATGATATTAACTCACACATATTTAGTTCTTATATGGGAGTGTGTGTGTATGAGTCCAAACACGCATTAGATACGTACTTAGCACAAGCATCCTCACAAACAAGTAAACACACCCACACACACAATGCCCGTATTATTCTTATCTGTAACACAAATAATCACCTTGTAACATATATAACAGCACTTTAACGTTGTACGATATGATCCTGACACTAGCGACTAGCGATTAACGACGTGTTATGGCGGCAACAGGTGTTGTGGCCATGTTTAATCGTATTGGTCGTTTCCGGTCAGAGTTTTCAACGTATAATGTTCCGTCTCCGTGCTGGCATTCGTATATCGATAACAATATCCGGTATCGTGATGATATCTTCCCGGTCTGCGGGCTGCCCTCCTCGGGAGTACTGTCTGGTGAAAACAGCAAGAACACGTGTGTACAAAGCCCTTCCGAAATCTAGCTGCAATAGGTACAGAAATAAGTCTTCAATGGGCAATCGCAGACTATTCAGAAGACATGACAATGAAGAAGATCTGAGGGTGTTTGTTGGAATGGTGCAGACTATGATGGATAAGCCCACAATTGGTTGGGGAAGAGTCGTCTCCCAGAACATTCGGCCCACACAACTCTCGTCCTCCCCCGAACATGTACAGACGCCACTAAACGACGTCCGCTTTGCGGGTGTTGGCGTTTGGCAAGCGGACGCAAGTACCTCTGGCTGGATGGGAGCCCAAATGGCCCATAGTAGGCCTGTGGGGTGACGCATACGAGGTGACATAGGGAGAGGACTGTCTCACTTTGGTACCACAACACAGCACACTTTGGAACGCCTTGCTAAACTTTCCTGAAAAATAGGCAAACACAGAGAGCTCAGAATAAGAAGCTCAAGCAAGCGACTGTGTCCTGGAAGGCAATTGGTCGCAGTTTCTACTGGATATCTTAATCTAAGTGTTTATTTACCATGGGAGGGCGATGTATGGATCGATCTGAATTATGGCGGATACAGGGATTCGTGATGGTAATAGCGACTCATCGGAAGGTGATGATATCACTGATAAAGATTAGCATCACCATTATCGGCATCAGTATCATCATCTTCCACTGATGAGAATATTATTATCTACATATATCATCAATTTGATGATTGGCGTAACAACGGGAATAACATTTGTGGGGGGGACATTCCACGAATAAATCTCTTGATAAAATGTGTTTATTTTATTATGAAGATTGTAGGACGAGTATTACCGGTGTCAATCACGTGATTGAAATGTGGGGGAGAGACGAGAGCTGGCGTTTGATAAAAGCGACCACCAGTAGACAGTATGATAACAGCTCTGGGAGATGATTATGATCTTATTATGATAATACACATCACTATGATTATACACATCGTCATGATAATACACACTGCCATGATAACATAACAGTGTCATGATAGTCTAGACAGACATGAACTAGCTCTGGTAATCATTTGACATTTTATCACGATTATTAACACAATTACCTGGTAGTTGCTGTTTAATTACAGTATTTATTCTTAACATCATTATTTACTATTTACATGATTGTGCAATGACACAAACAAAGACGCTGGATTATAGCCACATCAAATATTGTATATAAATATTATGAAGGTCAACTGAAGGTGTATATTTTCATTTCGTGAAATACAAATATAAACCTAAGTTGCAGAAAAACACATTTACGATAATCAATATTTATATAATTATTGTGCTTCCTTTCGTCATCAACTGTGATCAATACTCACCACTCATAAAGTTATATATAACTGGATTCACTGCACTATTGAAGTAACATAACCAATGTGCTATAAGGGCAAAATGGATGTTTACTTTGTCTCCCAGCTGTACTTTTGCATATCTGGAAATTGATTTTAAAAACCATTATAATCATTAATTTACCTAAAATTTATATGAAGGATAACAAGTCATTATGAGAGTTTCAAGACACTGACAGATAACTTGTATCACATCAAAGATTTTAGTGTAACATATCTGGCGAAACTTGACCCTTCAATAACAGCTCAAGATACGAGACATTATTATTATTATTATTATTATTATTATTATTATTAATTAATTAATTAATTAATTAATCGTTGCTAAATACATAAATACATAGCGTTATTTAGTTAGCACAGAGAAATTCCCCATGCATTTCTCCTCCGGGCTGTTCAACCGACTCTCGTCAATATATATTCTACTGCAGACGAGAATTAAGCTGTTCAAGAATTTAAAAACAATGTAGATTACTAATTAAGGAACAAGCATTAAATGTTGAATTATTGTTGTTTTTGCTGAAACAAGTCACCATTTATAATTCGTTGATGTCCATATGAAACAAGATCGCTCAAAGGATAGCGTGTTTAGCTTAGATAACAGCGTGGATTACGAGAGGCTAAGAGTTCATTGTACGACTACATGAAAATATAAAATGCATGTTTTCCTCATAGAGTTAACTATTACTTCATATTATTCCGTTTTTTCATAGGAAAATAAGTTTGTAGATCAGTCTTTTGACATTAAGATTATAAAAGTTTATACCATTAATTTAAGACGACAATTCTTGAACGTAGAACATTTCCATGGCATTTCTTCTCTCACTCCTACTAGGTGTCGAACTCTGATGGCGGAGTGTTTTGTTTAATATCGGTGTTAAGGCCACGAAGAAGCCACACAATTATGAACGATAAATATAAACTATAACATTTATTATTTTTAGTTAAAACTTATACTCGTCAGACAGAACTGAACACTTGTTTACTTGTACACATTCTTCTATATCACATAAACTTGTTCAAGGCACAATAAATCACTGACTGGTCAACTTTGACCTGTCAACAATTTCATTTCTATCTAACCGTCAATAAATTAATATCAGAAATCATACCTCTATCTAAAATATACTTAATAAACTACGCATATATTACGTTATATTATATTATTATGATCTGTGTTATCATCGTTAGAGACATTAAATCGAAACCATGCAAGTATCTTACTACATTAATTAGTAATTAAACAAATGTTAGAATTGTACTTTGTTCGTCAACAATGGGTAATATTTAATTTATTCATTCCTGATTTTCTTTATATAACTATAAAATATTTTGTCTGGAGTTTGACCACAAATTACCATCACTCACGGGCTCCGTATTTTATATATAATCAGCTGACAATTAATTATGAGAAACCAACTCACCTGAATACATTTAGCAGATGTACGGGAAGATAGCAGACACCAAACATTATGACAACGGCTATCAACATCTGTGCTACCTTCCTCCTAGCTACCTGTTGTTGTTGTATATTGTGTTTGTTGTGTACGTGATTCAGCGGCCGAGAACCTACAATTGAACAAATAAAACCATGTTTATAGGTCCGGTCATCACGAGTTTAAAATCCAATTTTTAATTATTTGATGAGATTTTTAATGTGGATGTTTTTCCTAAATATTTGGTGGCGTCCGAGTTTGTATAAGCCTTTATGTATGCCTATATGTTTGTGCACCTCTGTGTACATATATATGTAGAATTATGTCACAGCGAATATGTTTAAATGGTGTTTATGTAACGTGATCAAGCCTAACCAATGAGGCTGCAGGGATTAAGCGTTGTAATTTTGTGAATAAATGGTGTTTATGAGATATAACACTAATTTCATTGTGTGTGTTTTTGTGTGCGCGTGCGTGCGTGCGTGCGTTGTGTGTGTGTGTGTGTGTGTGTGTGTGTGTGTGTGTTGTGTTGTATGTGTGTGTATGTGTGTGTGTATATATATATATTGTGTGTGTTTGTGTGTGTGTGTGTGTGTGTGTGTGTGTGTGTGTGTGTGTGTGTGTGTGTGTGTGTGTGTGTGTGTGTGTGTGTGTGTGTGTGTGTGTGTTTTAGCTGTGTATAATAAGGCACAGGCACAGAGAATCTCTAACCGTGAATTCAAACTCTGGACATTTCTTCAGGGGACTGAATCCAGAGTGGCGACTTTTCTTGCTAAGACATGTGTAATGTCTCACCAGTCCCAAACCGCCAAGCAAAAACAAAAAGCGAATCACCTACAGCCGTGGAGTTTGGGAGTAGAACACCCAAATCAGATCACGGCAGTAGTGAGAATGGTTAGATTAATTATCTAAGCAGCCCTATTTATAGCTATTTTTCAATTGCTGTATCTTTCTTCAAAGCAATACTATATAAACCATATAACCCAATTGTCACTGTCTACCACCCGGGTTCAAACCCATATAATGTTATATCTAACGGATGTTTCATCTTTCACTTCCATTGTTTTCTTTTGAAGTTTTGAAGTTTTGGCTGTTTTGGTCTTGTTAATCATAGAACATAATTTGAATCCAATGCTTTGTCGTCGAATCATTTGTAGATATTAATGATCGTTCTCAAAAAGGTGTCGGAGATTAAGGGACCAGTCAGGTCATTTGTCACTGAGTGAACACATGAGAACTTTTGATGTTTCACCCATCGAGTTAGAAAACATTAGTTTAATTGATTCATTAAGCTTATTTACTCGCTCAGTGTTGTATATATAATATTAATATCTCTATGTTAAATAATATCTGTACATTTTGTCTATTTAGTGTACTTAAAATGATAAACCGTTCAAAATGCTTTATTATCGCTCAATCGCACATTTTGTCGGTAATATTAGTAATGGGTTGCAAAATATAATTTTGTCCGCTAATTAGCTAATATGAATTCAACAGAGTGTGTTACACCTTTGTGTCACCAATATAATAATAATAGCAGAAAACTCAAGTTTTGCACAATATTGTATTTTTCATATTAAGCCACATCGCATACCGTACACAACTATATTCATAGCTAGTATAGCTACTTTTTCAACATGGAAGGCAAAATGGACTGATCCACATTCAAACAAGGTATTATATCAACTTACTGTTATTGTCCGATTCTGTCGGGATTGCATTGCTCCAGAGACAGAGAGCTATCCTAGTATACGTGTATCCCATCAGACAGAAGGGTAGAAGATAGAGTACCACGGTTAGACAGAGAGTGTACGCTGCTTGTATGTTGTAATTCCAATTAACTGGCTTACATGTGGTCAGTAGATGAGACAAGCTAGGGTCAATTCGCCTATGCAATCCCAGAGCGTATAGTTCTGGAGCATAGATACACAGAGCTATGATCCAGATGATAATAATCATGATCCTAACGCGTTTCGTCGTACTCCTGAACACCAGCGGGTGTACAATGGCGTAGTAACGTTCCACCGAGATAACGCTCAACGTGAGAACTGAAACCGAAACCGAGACGCCCTGAAATGTACAACATGAGAAAATAACTGGTTTTGATTAGAACGTATCTAGTTCATTAAACACTCTGATAACACTAAACTAATTTAAAATATTTAAAGACATCTATCTAAGTATCGAAACTGAAACCGAAACAAGAGAAATAACATCAAAGGAGAACAAAAGAACTAAACTGTTAATCTCAAGGCTATAAATAGATCTTTCAAAACATGGTCAGTTTTGAGCTTATTTGAGATTATTCACAAACTTTTCTGAACCTCAAACCAGGTCAGAAATGGAAATACCCAGACATAACATCAACATAATAATACAAATTATTAAGTACCGGGTAATAATGGTTGCTGTTTAAATACCTCCCCCTCCAACGAACTCACTATATCGCAACATCCGTGTCTATTTTTAGGATTAAAGACAAGGTGAACCTGAAGGTCAATATTCTAAATTTCTTAAAGGAGGTGACAGCTCTTAACATCAATCAAAGTAAATCTTATTTACTGCAGATCCGTCAAGAGATGTTCTTTCAATGTCGGTAATCTTTTAATGTCGATATTTAAGATTATTATTTTAACTTAATATATTTGACAATAATTATATTTATTACTGGAGGAGGCGTATCAATAATTAGGGACTAAGTTGTATATAACTTAATGCACATACGAGCGCCCGCATATACGTATAGATGAACATGCATACATATGTACATGCAGGTACACATATTTATGCGTGTATTCCACTGGGGAAAGCTTAGAGCAAAACATAGTCAAAAGTTAGTATCTCAATAGATGACCTTTGAATCTAAAAAGTTAAAAGCAATCAGCAATAAAGTCTTTGATTGACATCACATTGATGATCACATCAGTGACATCACCTTGACAGATGATCCTGAAGGTGATGATATCACTAATATTTCCATAATAATACCACAATCGGTGTTTATCTGTTTGTTTCTTTGTTTGTTTGTATATACAATGCATATGTATGTTTGTTCGTTGATAGATTGGCTTAATTTTAACGCTAGTCACAAGTTGGACATGTGGCCGAGGAATGGGTCTCCAGAGAAACATCTTAAAATTACAGGCATTAGCCAGATTCGAACCCACAAGTTGGGAGATTTGCCGCACATTGACCAAACCACTGTGATACCAAAGCCATCAGATAAAGTAGAGTAAACTTGCGTAAAGTTGAGGATGTATCTCAGGATGAAGGTAATCCTATCAGAGAATTATTTCGATGAAAAAAACGTCGTATTATTCTAATTAATATCCTGGAAATGTTAAACTTGACTAAACCTCTGTCTGTCTGTCTGTCTGTCTGTCTGTCTGTCTGTCTGTCTGTCTGTCTGTCTGTCTGTCTGTCTGTCTGTCTGTCTGTCTGTCTGTCTGTCTGTCTGTCTGTCTGTCTCTCTGTCTCTGTCTGTCTGTCTCTCTGTCTGTCTCTCTGTCTGTCTCTCTGTCTGTCTGCAAGAAATCCGTTGCCGGAAAATATCCTCAACTTGTCCATTATAGGACTCCAGGGAAATATATGACCTTCAAGTCACCCATTATATATTCTCCGAAGGACAATGATTTTTGTATGTATTATCATCAAATGCCAGTTACATATGCATATATTTCATTATTAACCAAAAGATTACAATGGCACCAAATCACGGCGAGTCAGACTTTCCGTGAATTGAAGGTCATGGAGAGAGTTCAAGATTCGTCCATTTAAGGCTGCCTCTGTGTCATCAATTGGATATCAGGATGCTGAGTTATGGATATCAGAGGTAGCAGGGTAGCGATTGGGACACGGATCGATGTTTGGAAAAATTTGATGTTAGAATGGAATGAATAGAATCGCTGATATGTGATGTGTGTGTCTGTGGGGGGGGGTATATATATATATATCACAACTATCATTCAGATTTATGTCTGTGGGGGGGGGTATATATATATATATCACAACTATCATCAGATTTATGTCTGATTAATCAAATATGAAAGAAAATACCACCATAATATCAACATGGTCGGTATCTGTCTAGTTGGGTTAGACAATTAGTTGAGGTTTATAATGTGTGAAATGATCAGACAAAATTGAAAATAAATATAAGTTGATCAGTTTTACATATGTGATATTTTTATTAGAGTTTTCCCCCTTTTTACCCTAAGTATAATCTGGGATGTCGTATTCCAGCCATTTTGCTGTCTACTGACCTTTTAGGAAATTATTTCTGACATACATACATTACGACTAATAATTTAACTAATAGCACACGTAAATGGCAAGATAATAGACTCCCCTAAATGAATTGGCAAAACCATATATATATATATATATATATATATATATATATATATATATATATATATAATATATATTTATTTATTTATAAACACACACACATATATCATACATATATATACACGCACGTATTTTTATTATCTAACCAGTTGATAATCTTCTTATCAGTCACTCTCTTACAATATTTAAAAATATCTCATCGTTAACATCATAATTTTATTCTAAAATATTCCATTCAGTATTCTCAAGATATTAAAATATAAATGTAGAATATTTCATTTACCAATTAATTATAACTATTAAACACGACATCGCGATATAATACAAAAACTTCCAATTAAAAATATTATTATATGTGTCTATTTGTATTAAATGGCAAAGAAATATAAACGATACGACAAATCTAAAGGCTTTCAAATTGTAATAATATTTATTATATAAATTACATATAAGTACGTATACCTAGATGTAAATATACGTATTTTAAAGGACATGGTATTTATTACCAATATTTGGGTTGATTTAAATAGGTATTCATGAATTATTCGTTCTTGAGGAAGAAACATATTTGCATTAAATGAAATTAATAATTGTAGTTCTAAATTAATTGTTACTCTTTCGTCTTAAGATTATAAATAATAAGAATATTCTTAACTTGGTATAATAAGTTTAGTGTGACAAGAGAAAGATTAATATATATGGATGAATGAACGTTGAGATTAACAAAAACAACTATTACTACTACTTCTACTACATCTGCTGCACCTGGTACTACTATCACAACAACAACAACAACTACTACTACTACTACTACTATAACTAGATCTACTACTGTTACTACTACTATTACTCTTTGACCACTACTACCACTACTAAAACAGTTACAAGTACTACAATTAATAGTACTACAACTACCACCTCTACTACTATAACAACTAAGTCTACTGCGATTGAAACTACTACTACTACAACTACCTCTACTGCTACTACAAATACTACATCATTATCATCATCAACAACAACAACAACAACTAATATTAACAACAATAACAATAATATTAATAATAATAAACTTTAAACAGGTGACCCTTATGAATAGATTTCCAATAATGGTGCATTTAAGACTAATTAATCACCGAACATAAGTTCTGATGAATCATCAAGACCATCCCCATTCCAATAAAGTTAGACGTCGCTCAAGTTACACTGATTGATGTAATATTATTGCGTTGATCATCAAGGATCTCCCCGACAAAGAGATCTCCAATAGCCTTATCTACTTTATCATTAGGAACTTGCAGGACCCTGAGGCACTTCAAGCCGACCTATGCGTACTACAGAGATGGGGGAGGATTTGATCTATTGAGCTCCATGCAACCAAGTAACTCACTATAATGTTTGAAGGCAAACCTAGCCACTGGCATCAAACTATACAACAGTTAGGTAGATCTTTGGGATATTATTATGTTCTGACTTATTACGAAATTCCTTTTTACAGACATAACAGCGAACAGCACATATAAATGGCAAGCTAGTGGACTTCCCTCAACGAAAATTGGTCCTAAAGCTTACAGAAACCACTATTCTGATACCCACAATGTAACGTATGAACTGAAGGAATAGTGTTAACGACACCAGTATTTTCATACCGCACACCTACAGAACACCAGAAGTACCTTAAAATCCAGTGCAGCGTTGCACGAGTTCATCTAAAGCTATGCTAGGCCAACTCGATTTGGAACCACCAAATTCAGTTCAGCGTCAACTGACATTGAATGGTTCAGCAAAGCTATACCCTCAATATTTCCAGATGACTATCCTAGCAAGAGTTTTTTTAATCCTCTACACTTAGACTGATACGAGCAAACACTTGTCGTGAAAAGGTAAGGATGCTATGATACATAACTTTCATAGCTATTTGCTGGACATCCCGCGAAAGACTACTTTCCAACAGTCAATACCCGTTCAAGCATAATTCTCGTCACGTTTTGTGTCCCCAATACACACACAAGCATCACGTTCAATCCTCTTCCAAGGACGTTAACAGCATGTGGGTGAGTCTCTCTGAGTAAATAACCTCTCAGCCTTCACCCGTTCAAACCTCGGTCTGCCAATATGAAGCTGCGTGGATAAACTTGAATCCTGTTTGAACATGCATATCTAACTAATCCACGCTGGTATGCAGCTAGTAATATCAGAACAATGCTTTCAGCATTTTCTTTTCTAATAATTGACCTTTCTGACAGCCCTGTATTGTAAGGCCAACAGGTGAGTTAAGGTTCATACCTCTCTCTATCATATCCATCTTTAATCATGTGTATTCTAAATAATATAATTCATAATTATGCGGCATATAACTAGACGGTTTTAAAGTTGAGAAGTGAACAGGTTTATAGCATCATGTGTCAATTATGGGAATCGTGACATGTTGCTTATTAGCAGAATAAGATATATCACTTGGTCATAGATCGATCCGTGATAGCACAGTTAGTTAGAGCGTAGGACTCGTAGTCGAAGGGTCGCGGGTTCGAATCTCCGAGAACTGCAATATTGTCATGTGGCGACTGGTTCACTCATCCATAAAAATGAGTTCCTGACAGGACGCGATGGCTATGTGTTTGAGTAACGCTTTGCGCCTATAATGGCAGGTCTGAGTCAAAGAAAATAATACTGTACAGTGCCTCAAAACAGGGTTATCTGTTTCTGGCGCTATGTAAACAATATTATTATTATATAGAATATCCATTGCCTGTTTGTTTACTAAGTGTATGTACTTACTTAACGGGAGGGGGGAGATTTGGTAAAATCGTTGAAGATGAAATACGGCGATGACAATTGACGGGAAGCAATAAGGGAACATCAGCGAATGAGATAGGGAAGGGGATAAAGGGAAGAGAATTTCTAGAAGATCGGGAATGGCTTGATTCAGAAAGAAACCCGACATGAAGCCATTTATCTAAATATCGATCCAGACATTACCGACAGAGAGGTACGTACGGCATAACTGAACACAAACCGGATTTGAGTCCTATTTAGAAAACGTTTTCAAATCAGAAGAGTTTTGTTGCTCAACAAATCCAACGATCAACACAATATTAGGAATTTTGGAGTAATCAATCGAAGCAAATATTTTAATTTAAAAAAATTAACAAGACAATAACCATTTTACGGTTTGACAATAATAGTGTTTATTTTTGTTGTCGTTTTTTACGTCAAACGAAATTAATGATAAACATCACTTAGTGATGGGCTCCAGGGTTTCATCTGGCGAGCTGCCTTTATAGGATGTCCTCTATTAGGGCGACTAGGGGATATAACAGAAATGGACTGTTTGATTTCATTTGATGTAAACATTATAATAGAAATGTATCAATGTACCAGCTACCTGCTGAGAACCTTGAGAACCACAGAGCTAATGAACTCCCGTCCTCGGTCTTGTATAAAGACGGGGTTGTGTACAATGACCTGTTTTAAAGCGGAACTAAAAGAAGCACAACAATCACCAGGTGGGAAATTAACATTTTACACGAGGCCCACTCCAATATGTCAATAAATCTATTTACCTATAGGATATAAACTTGCAACCACATCTTATCTTAACAGTGGATTTTATCATTGGCTAATAGAAAATCTGTTATAATGTATTAATTTTGTTGTTTTCAGATTATCTATATTACTATTATTTGACCTGAGTAAATCACTGATTAGTATCTATAATGTCTTAAGAATTCCATTATGTGAGTGTTTTAACATGCCATTTATAAAGTAAATACTGTTTGATCCAAATATATTGTGAATGTGGTAAATATGTTTTGATGCCTTCCAGAGAAATAAAGAAATGGTTATACACAGCAAGACGGTTATTATTCCGATATATATATATATTAGTTATAATGCCATATCTCGTATAGGAATGATTAATATAGGAAACATGGTGTCTGACTTTTTGTATATCAATATATCTAAGTCAAGTGAATAATGTTTAGTTGCGAAAAGTTCACTTTTTCCCAAATAGTTGAAATTATGATAAACTTGGATAGTTAAGACCTGGCATCCGCATAAATCTTACTTCGTTTGCACAGATTAGTTGGTGTGCGTGTGTGCGTGCGTGTGTGCGTGCGTGTGCGCGTGTGGGTGTCACAGAGAGGATATGTAATGAGAGAATAGAAAGGGTGATACTGAAATAGTCAAAATGAGCGAAAGTTTAACTTTCCATAAACTCCAACATGTTCATCTGGTAATATCTAAATATCTATAATTCTAGATCTAACTAATATAAGCCACAACAATTAGCCGTGTTTAAATTATTCCTTTTTATTAAAATAGCACATTGCGTCGTTAGCAACGTACTGTAATGTACCCCCATTTAAACTTAAATGGCTTCATCCTGGTAAATGGCTGAGGAACTATCCTGTTATGAAATGATATAACGACTAGTTATATCATTCTAACGGTAGCGTGTTGGATCACAGATCACTGCCACCCGGACATCTCTGAAGGTTGTTTCATCTTTGACTTCGCTTCATTACCTTTGGAGGTCGCTCGGCCCATTTAGCCTACCATGTACAGAAAAGTGGCCGTAAAACACGAATCATCATTATCGATAATATGATAGTTCCTCTGTCATATACCGTTTATTAGACTAGCGGATTCGTAATAACAACTTGACGTATGTTGTGTTCAGTTGTAAATTTAGTCTCCAGGTGAGTCTCTGGACAGGTGAAAAGATATCATCAACGAATGAATGTAATATTTAACATGTCACAGTAGTTTAGTTTTACCCTTCATTGTATTGTGTACTGAAGTTAACATCTTTTCATATTGATAGTTGCGGATATTTGGCCGCTTTGTGTCTAGATATCTAGAATATTGTCATTTCTGGAGTCTATAACCTCGTGCTACATAACAAAAGACAAGTTATCTGTTACGCTACGTCAAGGTGACCAAGACATTCATCTAGCAAGTAATGGTGAATACCTACGCCATTGCTAAACTTAAGCTTCGTAGCGTGAAGGATTAACAATACAGTGTTATGTTGAGCTAGGTTCTGTCTTCAAACTGAAGGAAAGCTAGCCAGACAGACAGACAAACATACAACAGACAGACAGACATACAGACTGACAGACATAGAGACATACAGACAGACATAACGCCAGACAGACGGATAGAAAGGCACTCATACAAACAGAAAGACAGACACACATAGAGTGACAGACAGCTGTATAAACAGACATACATATAAACAGACAGGCATACAAACAAACAGGCAATCAGAGAGATAGACAAATATACATACAGACAAACGGCATACAAACAGACAGACAAACAGGCAGACAGACAAACATACAAACACACAAACGTATAAACAGACAGACGTACAAACGGACAGAAGGACAGACAGACAGCCAAATATTTCTCCGAACAAATAACCATTTAAGCACAACAGCGAAACACCATGAACGCAGCAGGCCAGGACCGGACATAATGGCAGCCTCTTTCACCCTAATAATTACTTTCCTAATATCCGAAGGAAATAAAAAAAGCCTCAACAGTGACATCTTTTCCCAGCGATTATAAGTGTTATCGTCGTGGTAAGTAGAAGCTGCCCATATAACTATTGTAGCCATTCCATTAATGGAATTATCCAATTGTCTATGTCCAAGTTATCTCACCATGGACTATATTCGATAGAGATTTCATGGGGGTAGCTGGGAAGACGTTAATTATTGAATACGTTCCCCGTTAAATGTCCGACCATTTATCGCTCATCGAGCGATCATTATATTATTATGTCATATTAGTAACGTGTAGTTGATAATGACGTCAAACAACCATTACGTCGTGGAAGATTGTCAATAGAAGTATCCATCATCCAGTCATCAATCGAGTCTGAAACTTCGTCTCTGTCCGAATGACACGAACTGATGTGGTATTGATGAGGTGGGAGAGGGTGTACGTTAGAATTATGATACGGGTGAAGTGCGTGTATAATACATGTGTGGTACAAGTGTATTGACATTGAATACGACAAGCTAGGGAATAGTCAGTGTTTAAGTTCGAGAGAGGTAGACATAGATAGATAGATAGATATGTAGATAGATAGATAGATAGATAGATAGATAGATAGAGAACGGGATAATGAGGAAAGAGGGGGATGGGGAGTAAGTAAGAGAGAGAGGGGTGGGAGGTGAGAGAGAGACAGACAGACATACACAGAGAGAGACAGAGAGAGAGAGAGAGAGTATATGTGTGTGTGTGTGTGTGTGGTGTGGTGTGTGTGTGTGTGTGTGTGTGTGTGTGTGTGTGTGTGTGTGTGTGTGTGTGTGTGTGTGTGGTGTGTGTGAGAGTAGTAGTATGCTGAAGGTTTTGACCACTTTATCGAAAGCCTCTCTACAATCGTTCATTAATGAAAGAGCCTAGTCCGTCAGCCTAATGGAAATAGAATACATCTTGTATTTATCACCTAATGGCCTTTTTATCAAAGTTCTTCTACTATTATAATTCTTGACTAATGGATGAAACTACTCAATCAGTTCGGTTAGGAACCTGGCTTATTACCTGCCGTTATCCTGAAATTGGTATTATTCTGTGTTTTCATACACTGACAGGTGACGGGAACGACTACTGCGTTCACATCTGTGGCTGTAGTTCAAGCACAATAAGAACCTACAGATGTAATAAACCTGTTTCACGGAATAGGGTCGGAAATATAATACTTTTTTTTGCTATATTATTAGCTGGGTTGTCAATCAAATTCCTTTTTTATTATAATGCCGAGAGAATCACTGAAAGACATCCCTAGGACAGCCAACTGCAAAAGGATATAACAAGCGGGATTTTTAAGAAAGGGAAATTTAGATCATATAATAATACAAGGAAATATTCAAAGAAAACGATCCAGAAGAATACAGGTAAATTCTAATTAAAAATAATGTATCACCTTGGATGGTGCATGGGCACGACATTTATTTCGGAATAACTAACAAAAACAATGTAGACTAATCAAAGAAACTGATTTTGTTTTTAAATATTTAAATTACAGAAAGTTTTATAATTGATTCTCATGCGATATTATTGGGTGGGTGGGTGGGTGGGTGGGTGTTTGAGTGAGTGAGTGAGTGAGTGAGTGAGTGAGTGAGTGGTGAGTGAGTGAGTGAGTGAGTGAGTGAGTGAGTGAGTGAGTGAGTGAGTGAGTGAGTGAGTGAGTGAGTGAGTGAGTGAGTGAGTGAGTGAGTGAGTGAGTGAGTGAGTGAGTGAGTGAGTGAGTGAGTGAGTGAGTGAGTGAGTGAGTGAGTGAGTGAGTGAGTGAGTGAGTGAGTGAGTGAGTGAGTGAGTGAGTGAGTGAGTGAGTGAGTGAGTGAGTGAGTGAGTGAGTGAGTGAGTGAGTGAGTGAGTGAGTGAGTGAGTGAGTGAGTGAGTGAGTGAGTGAGTGAGTGAGTGAGTGAGTGAGTGAGTGAGTGAGTGAGTGAGGTATCGTATGCACATATAGAAGACTGTGTGGTTCGACAGGTGTTACAACTAGCAATCTATTTGGTAGCCATTGTTGTGACGAGTACGTTACGCCCTCATCACATCCAGTAAATGGTGCTGATCCTGGTTTAACGTCTCGACGCCTTTAGACGACTACCGGATCACTGTCCTATCCAGAGAGATGACCTCGCTAATGTCCGGATACCGGGTCGATAGGGCAGCCATTTAACCGTTTGATGACTAACTGGATCATTGTGTGTCGACCTTGTAGTGAGCTATAATGAAGGAAGTGACGTCAGCACATCTAGGTAAACACGGCGCTTAGATTTGATGAACGAAGCACATCTCGTCCTGAACGAGATCTCGAATGATGAACAGTTCGATATGTGGACACGCCGCCAATGAATGGTACTCCCCGACACTCTGGGCGTACCCAAACTTGAGCACGTGTGCACGTATGTTCACTGTTTTCAGTGTACATAACTCTGTACACAGCAGTAGACGCTTAATTCATTAATAAATAACGACCTAATTAAATGACAGTCCACTTGATAACAATCTTATCACAGATTACATATTGGCAGCTAACGAGCTGATAGAGTTAATGGTTCTAATCTCTAAAATATCAAATGTTGCTAAATAGTAGGCTAAGTGTACACCACAACAATCTGAAAGATGTAACAGCCTTCAGACAGAGCAAGGCCGGATTTGAACCGATGTGCTAGAGGTCGGTGGCCAAACGCGCTACTAGTCCGGCCAATGTGGTTTTAGTTCTACATTGAGATCCTGATATAACGTGGCCTGTCATTAATCTGTCACTCGCTCGTTGTATACAGATATTTGTTTATGTAACAATAAACGGTATCTGGCATCAGAAAGGTGTCTGGGAGTAGAGCTAGAAATTAGCGTCGGTCCGACGGCTTGTGACCGGCAGATTTCCCTCGGGATCGATTCCTTTAACAAGCCGTTGGTTCCTTTAGCTGGTAGTATAAATGTGCATGTAAGGTCACCAGCTTTACGATAAAAACTCGTCGTTCTAAATGAATAAAGAAACGGGTCACAACTGGAGGCAGCTCTTGACAACAATACGTCGTTGTATTAACTTGGATTAACTTGATGACATGCCGGTTGCTTCCGGTAACGGTTCAGAGTGCATTTCCATTATGTCAGCTGGTGGTGTGCGGTGCTGAAAATCTCCAGCTCTGGCTGCGAATCTTAGTGTTAGCTTTATCTGTGAGAAGTTTCATCGAAACTTGTCATTTGGTCGCTGCATGCGTCACATCAAAAACAAACTCACTCATTAACTACATAATGGTTCCACTACATACTTGAAAGGCAGTGAGATGGCTTGATATCTGTCCCAACAGAGGGCGCCTCAGTCGACCATCGTTTGGGCTATTTAGGTCCAGAATAATAACAAATACACCTGAGCATAAATACGATTGTCTCATTAACTACATAATGGTTCCACTACATACTTGAAAGGCAGTGAGATGGCTTGATATATGTCCCAACAGAGGGCGCCTCAGTCGACCATCGTTTGGGCTATTTAGGTCCAGAATAATAACAAATACACCTGAGCATAAATACGATTGTAGATCGGTTTGACGACATAGAGTGCTGTCTTGAAATTGCAACATCTACTTGTTTTGCCTTCCTACTTCACTAATTATTTATATAAAGATGTGGCCGAGTTAAAACCAACGATTTAGTCAAAATATTGAAAAGTTGTAATAACGATAAATAGTAGAACCGGAAGACGCTATATATCATATTGTAGTGATGCGTTTAGTAAATCCATAAACCAATGCAATACATTCAAAGGTTTTTTACATACACACGCGCGCGCACGCGCGCACACACACATACTAAAACAGTGCCAACGTTTGTCAAGTAGAAATATCAAAATTTTAACTAGTTTCTAAAATAAAATGAAGGTAAATGAAGGTAATAGATTGTGACTCTGAGATGTATAATAATTTATAATATTATAAAAAATATCACCTTCGATTAGCAAATTGGAGGAAGAATGAGCGGATACTCATTTAAATAGTCAATTTAATTATTTCCTTTTGGGGTCATCGAGAGTCACATAAAGAGGTCAGATCCAACGAGTCACTTTAACCAGCAGCATTATATATTAGATTTCCAACACTGTCCAGTAGACGGTGTTTCGAGGTTTGATTCCTATCAGTAGCCAGAGGGCGTTTCGTAGACACCATCTCGCCAGACAATGCCGTAGTCGCTAGCTCGACAGCGGCTAAATCCGGATGCGGAAATCCGGATCACGGTTTCATTGAGTACGGCTGAGTGATCGTCGATTGGCTGAATAAGGGCTGACTGAATTTACTGGACAGCATAGAAACGGCTCGTTGATGGGATTCACAAAGTTAAGCTGAAGGATGACTAAATGACTCCGTGACTGACATATTTTGTTACTGAATGAAAGGACCCGGTTTAACTGGACTCTATCTGCCTGTCTGATTGTTCGACTGTCTGCCTGTCTCTCTCTGTCCTTAAAATGTGCATCGCCAGTAAGAGTGTACATCAGAAAGGATTGTGTTTTTTTAACAAAAGACTTTAGTCTACCAATCGTCAGTATGCTAGAGATCCTGAACGTTGGTTAACCCAACATTAAACCTAAACATAGCCTATCCCTTGTTAATATCCAGCCACGGATCAATGTTGGCTTTTAATGTCTCCCAGTTCAATCAGCAGCCCCGATCCCGTAAATGCTCAGCAGTTTGAGGGGGGTTGGCCCTCAGTGGCCACATGTCAGTGACGGGTGAGACGTCTGGATTGGTCGGGATCTTTACGGATACGCTGTGAACGATGAGCGGTCTCTATCCATTAGTCAAGCACTTATCGTCCATTCTGGACACAGCAGTTAGGATTGACTTCTGGCTCTGTACCGTCATGATCCGTCTGGATCGTTCGTGTACAGTATAACTCTCGGCGGAGTAACAAGATAAACGAGTCCCGCATCCCGGCATAACTAGGTCTAGCTGAGGGTAGACGCTGTGATAGTGCTGTGTTAGATATCATAAGCCTTCCCCCCCCCCATAATTCATTGATAGAACAAACAAATTAGTACATCCCTCCTCCTTTCTCTGGGCAACTATATGCCGTAGTCGGTAATGTATAACACTGCAAATATCGAAGTCGTGAGATTGACTCTGGTGCTGTCTGAACCTGTGGTACACGTATTACTTTAATAAGGATTTATGTCTCATTTTCAGAGGGAGTATCCTTTTGGCAATAGGTTCGACGTTTGAACCTGAATCGAGTCTTGCTCTGCCTACCCCTGTCTCTCTCTCTCTCTCTCTTTTTTCTTTTATATATATATATATATATATATATATATATATATATATATATTTTAGGGGTTTTATTGGTGTGGCTGAGCATCCTTCAAAAACTGTCATTCTTCTGTCATTGATAAATCTCAAAATCTTAACCCTGACACAAAGCGCTATATAGGCCGTGCCTAGACGGTGCTGACATCTAGCTCATAAATATTCTAATCAGAAGAGAATGGCTGCTGGCTTGTAGTTTTTGTGAATACTTCCGGTGCCCCTTGCTCCTGAGAATGGAGGCATATTGGCCGTGTCAGCGAACTATCAGTTCTTTAATCATCGGGGGATATTTCTCCCCTAACTGATTATATGAACCGCTTTGGTAGTAATACATGTGCTGTCTGTCAAATATGATCTGGGGGGATTACCCACTGATTGATATATGGTTAGCTGACAATCTGAGTTTGGGGATTGAAAGTGAAGTGTGTGTGTGTGTGTGTGTGTGTGTGTGTGTGTGTGTGTGTGTGTGTGTGTGTTGATGGTCATATTGAGGGAGAGGAATTGAGAAACTGCTCTCTCTCTCTATATATATATATATATGTGTGTGTGTGTGTGTATGTGTGTGTGTGTGTGTGTGTGTGTTTTGTATGTGTGTGTGTGTGTGTTGTGTGTGTGTGTGTGTGTATGTGTGTGTGTTTGTATGTGTGTGTGTGTGTGTGTGTGTGTGTGTGTGTGTGTTTTAGCTGTGTATAATAAGGCACAGGCACAGAGAATCTCGAACCGTGAATTCAAACTCTGGACGTTTCTTCAGGGGACTGAATCCAGAGTGGCGACTTTTCTTGCTGAGACATGTGTAATGTCTCACCAGTCCCTAAGCCGCCAAGCAAAAACAAAAAGCGAATCACCTACAGCCGTGGAGTTTGGGAGTAGAACACCCAAGTCAGATCACGGCAGTAGTGAGAATGTTTAGATTAATTATCTAAGCAGCCCTATTTATAGCTATTTTTTAAATTGCTGTATCTTTCTTCAAAGCAATACTATATAAACCATATAACCCAATTGTCACTGTCTTCAAAGATCAGTTTTTACAACGGGCAGGCGTCATGAAGCGATTACTATTAAAACTGTTTATCTTAATTACTATTAAAAGACTGACATCTGCGCTGAAGCAGACCGTAATAGCGCGTCATAGCTTCCGTACTGTTTGAACTATGCTATCATTTTCAAACCTGACCTAATTTATGCTATTCTAACTATTGTAGTTCTTAAATGTTATTTATGACAAGCAGATTAGAGCTAATCTTGAATGTCATAGTACAAACTGGACATAACTGGACCTAGGAAAGATAAATCTATTCCCACATACAACCAAGGTGAATTATATATACAAGTAAACTTGTTATGTAAAACACACCAACCGCGCGAACTGTGTCCAATGCCACCGCTCGAGATGCGATGCAGTGTTTCTATTCCTGAGTCAGGAGTACTTATAATGCTTTAAGAGCGTACTGTGCCTGCTACAGTCATTTAAATGCTGGATAACCAGGCCAGACACCTAAACGGCGTGCCTCCAAAGACGCAAATAGTACATGGATTATTACAGCTCTAGATCAACTTTTCTTGAATGCAGGGACCGGAAAATATGGTCTCCACGCATAGAAAACGGAACTTTCTCAACCGCAGCATAATATGCGTTGTGATATTTGCTGGAGGGTCAAATACCTCATAAACATACAAATCCAATAAATACTATGACCTACTCGTCACTATTATAACAATTTACATCGGCGCTTTAGCAGACCGTTATGGTGGAATTGCCGTTCTATATATTAACATTTTCAAATCAGACCTAATGTCTGCTATACAAACTATAATTATAATATAGGGTTTTATTAATGACAAGGAGACTAAAGTTAGCCTTGAATGTCATAGTACAGACTGGACATAACTGGACCTAGGAAAGATAATTATATTCCCACAAACAACTACGGTGAATTATATATACAACTAAACTTGTTATATAAAACACACCAACCACACGAGCTGTGTCCAATGCCACCGCTCGAGATGCGATGCAGTGTTTCTATTCCTGAGTCAGGAGTACATGCTTTAAGAGCGTACTGTGTCTGCTACAGTCATTTAAATGCTGGATAACCAGGCCAAACACTTAAACGGCGTGCCTCCAAAGACGCAAATAGTGCACCGAATATACAGCTCAGATCAACTTTTCTTAGAACGCATGGACCTGGAAACATACAGTCTCCACGCACAGAAAAAGGAACATCTTAACCGCAGCATAATATGCCTTGTGATATTTGCTGTGTGTGTGTGTGTGTGTGTGTGTTTGTATGTGTGTGTGTGTGTGTGTGTGTGTGTGTGTGTGTATGTGTGTGTGTTTGTATGTTGTGTGTGTGTGTGTGTGTGTGTGTGTGTGTGTGTGTGTGTGTGTGTGTGTGTGTGTGTGTGTGTGTGTGTGTGCGTGTGTGCGTGCGTGTGTGTGTGTGTGTGTATACTGGGTTGAATGATGCTAATACACTAAGTGTATAGTTGGCATAGGAATTCTATAAGATTTAATTTGCGCCAGAGCAGTTTATTATACAACATTATGGATCTGCCTCACGGGATCCATTAGCGGGACATGTGGAAAACGAATTGCTGCAGTTTGGAATAAATGTCATGTCAAACTGTACGTGTATTAATGCAACCTAAAATATTAGCCACCAAGCTGTTGGACAGATATAAAATTATGATTATGTGGTTGGTGTGTGACGCGTTTTTAGAACGCATATATATATATATAGAGAGAGAGAGAGAGAGAGAGAGAGAGAGAGAGAGAGAGAGAGAGAGAGAGAGAGAGAGAGAGAGAGAGAGAGAGAGAGAGAGAGAGAGAACACTGCCCCAGAGCATCAAGACCTAAACATCCCTAAAACTTATAAATATGTACACGATTATAAACCTAATCATACAAAACGCTAACGATTGTCTTTATAGATAATTTCAATTAGTAAAACCTAAACGCTTATGTGATATGAACTGAAGAAGCCAGACGTGTAGGCTTTACAACGGGGGGGGGGGGACGTTGATATGGTGAGCATTGTTCTCTTCATAATTTCATAATTCTCAATTATCCCTAATGTGACTAGTACATGATGTTCCCAGTAGCCAAGTCTTAACTCTAGACGTCTATGTTGTCCTTATTCGAGACAACATTCTATCTACGCCTTCGTCCTCTTTCCTCTCCTATTGTCTTCCGCCATTAAACAAAGAGTTATTATTGATGTCATATTTGTGTCTTCCTCCCGGTGTACCTTCTCGTCCCCGATTCGGACGAGTCCCAGCAGCCTCAACTAGCTCCACTCGTCTGCGGGTCGCACGTCTTCTCATATCTTCTCATATCACGTAATCTTATCTACGCGCCATTCTTATCGCACCTTCTCTCCACTCATTTTCGCCGACTCCATTATTTTCGCTCTAATTTCGCCCACTGGTCACGTGACATGTTCATTACTCACCGGGTCTAGTGAGCGTTCGTTTTCTAGTCACTTTTTTTCCAGACTTTTGTCCAGTAATTTTCCATACTCGACGCCACATCAGCGAGATAACTTATTACCATCTAAATGTACTACATTTGAATCTTTTGGATTAATGGCCGGACTTTTTGTCGGGTGGGCCGGTTGAAGGGAAGTCGTTCGTATGGCCGTTGAGAACTTTCGTTTTGTCCATTTAAACAGATCCCGAGACTTGGAATGGGCGGATATAACCCGGAGTTATTTGATCATTATGTAGAACGGGAACTCCAATCGGAACCAAATCCCTATCAACAATATAACTGGAGCGAAGCTGATAATGGCGGTTCTATCGGTCGAGATGTCTGCTTTTGTTTGGATGTTGTCAACGGGAAGCTTCCGGACGTTGACAAAACTGGATCAGTTAGTAGGTACGACGGTTGTTTGTGTGTTGCATTACAAAATATTAATTACTAATGAACCGCGCGGATGTAAGGAATTTACTGCCAACAAAACAACTTCTCCGCTGATGATTTGGCGCTTAATGGTCGGTGGGTCCTCGGTGTGGCTTTGTTTTGATGGTCAACTGAAGTAAACCGGGTCATCGGAGGATTAACGCAACCGCTGTTGATACTGGAAGAGGATATCGGGGATTAGGGCGGCAGCAAAAAGGAGGATATGGCTATTAATGGACGTCGTGGATATCCCGTATGTGGTGTTCGCCATGTTTCAGTCCATATCTTTTCGATCCGACAAACTCTTCCCCTCTCTTATGGCCGATGGAGATATCGAGGAGGATTTCAGCTTTTCTCGTAGTTTGGGTTCGACCGATTCGGCGCATCTTTACCCGTTTCGGCAGCAGATGGACTCCGTCATTGCCACCCGAGCGCTGAATGAGAAATATTTCCCATCCCGATGGCTTCGTTTACAGTCGTCAAGCACCAATCATTTAGAACCATCTTCCTGGATATCAAATATATTTCTCCGGGGGTTCTTTTTTCTCAGACAGAATTGGTGCCTGAAACGCGCTGGTTGTGTTTACATTTAAGTGTTCCGTAAACGTCTGAGCATTTATGGATACCAATGAATGATTGTTTGTCTCACTTAGATCCTGATCTCACAAGGATATATGATCGAAGAGGCACCATTCTCTGCGGAACTGAGATGATCGCGCTAGAACCTTGAACTGATGGAAGGGTATTCATTAGCTTTAAGGCAGATCAGTATAATCATCAATATATCCTCACCCCCCCCCCCTTCGGCCGAATACTCCTAGCATCATCTAATAATTTATATATATATATATATATATATATATATATATATATATATATATATATATATATATATCAGGGTTAGAAGCTAATTAGAATTCGTCACTAGTCCACAGGACTAGTAACTTTGAAGACATACTAGTCCTGAGAGTAATTCACTAGTCCTGACTACACCAAATAAAGTTTCACTTACATAAAGTTTATTTCATAAAGAGTGAAGTTCAATTTTATTGTAGCATTATAAATCCACTTAAATTGAAGGAAAGAAACTACAAAGTCATTGGTAGCTGATCCCAAAAGAGCATCTGGTTTCAACTACTGAAGCCTGGGGCAACCTAAATGTTGGTCCATTTCAGTTTCGATGTTAATAAGCCTGAAGCATGATGACGTCACAAACCAAAACAAACCAGCCGCGCTTTGCATTGTGGGATTTATAGGGGGTGCGCTGAGCGATAATACCGTAATATTCCCGCCATTTTAACCTTAAACATCAATGTTCCAGATCAGTTATAATCATGCCAAAAACTAACTTCTGTGTGCCGTTTAACTCGACACCGAAAAAGCCGGCACCTGTTGAAAATTGTATCCCAAAACTGAAAATCAGATTATAACTATATGCTAATCGTCCGTCATTGCTACTTTATAAATGATAGTAAAGTGTGGTAATCAACATTGTAAACCATGGTACAATAGTATTCACTGCACATAACAAAGACTGTTAAAATGTGGTGTTCATAGTAAATCACACTAAAAATAGATTTTACGAAAAGAAGAAGAAAAGAGTCCAGTATATTGGTAACTTTATGGATATAATAATATGGTAAATTACACTTTATTTACCAATATTATTATCTATGATCTGATGGACAATGATATTGTTAAATTATACTTTATTTGCGCCTTTCACTGTTTCAGTCAATCCTTACACTGACCCTGTAATTATAAAAAAATTGACTCGCAGATTGTCATTTCGAATTAAAACTACCAAACGCTTTCTCAGCGTTTCATCCCCTGTTCAACACGTACCAACTTAAATGTTTACATCGCTTACTAGTGGGATGACAATAAGGTACGTAGGAGATAGTTTTTGACATGATTATAACAGATCCGGAACATTGATGTTTACGGTTAAAATGGCTGGATTATCACGGTATTATCGCTCAGCGGGCCCCCTATAAAACCCACAATGCAAAGCGCGCCTGGTTTGTTTTGGTTTTTGACGTCATCGTCTACTTCGTTGGGAAAAAAAACATTGCCGATCAGGAAAACTTCCGACGACGACTTTCCAACGTTGGTCCGTTGTCGGTGTTGGGAAGTTAATAAAAGGTTCAAGTTGGTCGATGGTCGATTATCTTTTAATAAACGTCCAGAAAGTTGAATGGTGACAGAAGGTGATGGGTCACTTGGTGTCGGGGGTGATTTTATTATTGTTTGCCGAAATCGAGACTAAGAAGAGAGATAACGTGCGGGAAGATGACCAATATCGGCCATTTACGTGTCGGAGACGAGTAAGGGAAGTTCGTTGTCGTTGTTGTAGTTGTGTATGTTGTTGTTGTTGTTGTTGTTTTTGTTGTGTATGTTGTCCCAAGCCAGTGATACATTACGTTATGTTCACATCGATTCACCAAGTAATTGTCGGTGTTTATGTAGACGGTCAAAGGTGATACGTTACATAACTTAGCCGGAAAAGTGGTCACAACGACCCAGCGGTTGTCTGATGAATCGTCCAGATGGTGTGATATCATTACGATTTGCGGCTCTCTACGCCGGCGATTTTTTACACACTGCTATTTTCATTCGCAACAAACGCACGCACACAACCACGCACGCAACAATGCCTAATGCATATATATTAAGGCATGGATCTTACGCAGTTTGTCGTCGTCAATTGTATCTGGGACAGAGTCCAGAGGTGTGTGTGTGTGTGTGTGTGTGTGTGTGTGTGTGTGTATGTGTGTGTGTGTGTGTGTGTGTGTGTGTGTGTGTGTTTGTTTCTATGTGCTATTTGTGTTGTTAGAGTGTCCAATATTGGTATGGCCGGGGCCGAGTCTGAAGTGTTTGTGTTTTCTGTGTTCAGTGTGTTTTGTGTGTTTATTGTGATTTTTCTTGTCTGTTTTCCCGTTATTATCCATGCAGTCACATGAATGACATAAAATTATGTCATAGAAATAAAATAAATCACAAATAAATTAGTCACGGTAAAAATATACCATCGTAAGTCTTGCGTGTGTGTGTTTGTGCGCGCGTGCCTGCCTGCCTGCATGCATGCATGCGTGCGTGCATGCGTGCGTGCGTGCGGATAAACCAGCCGGGTAGGGATTGTTCGCATCTAGAAGGAGGATGAGAAATTGAGCTGGCTAAGAGAAATAATAACAGTAATTCCCCTATTTGGGGATCGGAGTTGCACTAAAGCGTTCGAATGACGAAGGACAACTATTTATATTGAAGATACCTGACATGTCATCGCCCTCTCCTCTCCAAAGTTGTTGTGTTGGTCGAAAGACCACCAACAGAGTGTTGATACCTCAATACAGTTCAACGAGGTCAGGACAAAATGTCCAGGTAAACCACTATTTGAAAATATATATATATATATATATATATATATATATATATATATATATATATATATATATATATATATATATATATATATATATAGAGTAGGGCAGGTTTTCATGCTGGTGTATTCTTCTTCAAAGCACTAATCTCGAAACTATCAACCTTTGTAGTCAGTGTCTACAAAGGTTGATTGGTTCCGACAACAATTGCAAAGGAGCAGCCTTTACTAACCAGATTGTTACCAGCCATTGTGAGGGTGACACGCAAATCTGGAATTGATACACATCGGAACCGAAAAGTTGTTTTAGAAGCGATAACCCGATTCGTTCTGGAAACTCTACTGCTAATTTGGGTTTAATTATCTAACAAGGTTAAAAGTGTCGCTCCTCATCGACTTCAAAGCTCAACTTCCTCAAAGGGTAACTTAACTTACTTAATGAGTAAACATCAATGGCCAATTATGGTCCCAACTAATGTCATATTCACCGCCGTTTAAGACTCTTGTGTCAGAATATTTTGGCAACACACCGACAGACAAACACAAAAAAACACATCCGCTTTTATTTATATAGATGACAAGAACTGTAAAAGGTTACTCTTTTACATCCACTCGAAATATCAGAGTCAGTTTACTCAACGAGTCTTTTTAATAATGAATCGGAAGTTTACTTCACTTTATGAGTATGTACTTACGTAACCAGATCGGGTTTTTCCAAATGTGAACGTGCGTGCGTGCGTGCGTGCGTGACAAGAACATATCTCATTAAAGTTGAGAACTCAGTCGTATCTGGATACATAATAAAACAAACGTTATCCAGTTCAGGTTCATCAGGTAGAGTACATAAGTTAATAAAGATAACTAGATCATCATCTTTGTCTTCCTCGTTTCTGCACGATCAATGGCTAAGATTTCCCCCTCCCCCACCCGCCAAGCCACTGATGGCAAAAGACAATAATACAGGTATATTGCAATCAGCGCAAATAATTCGTAAATTGCTCGGATATGCGACTCTTATAAGACAATCTTCTTCTGGAGACATGTCACGTTCTATACGAGCACGTGACTTAGGATGTTGTGACGTGTTAAGTTGATGTAAGGGAAGGTTGTCCTCAATTTGATCATAAACAAGAATAAATTGGCGTCCATCATCGAGGTATATTTAGGCAATGTCTATGTGTCGATTATATCGCACATACAATTGTTGTTCACTTAGTGATAATAACTTCCTAAATAAGACTTACTTAATAGATACGAAATACGTCTTACGGAGTAAGTATTAACGCATCCCGTAGAGTTAACAGCGAACGGTGCAATGAATGGACAGGATGAAGATTTATAGAAGTCAGTGTGTGGGGCTGTTGTTGGTAATTAGCAAACATCAAAGCCACCTGTTAGCTCTTCGGGAATATTAATCACAGCATGACCGGTTTTCTCAATGTAAATTGCATTGAAAGACCTAGCCATTTTACCTGAAAAGTGAGCCCCTAGTCAGAATGGACAGATTCGGGTTTTCCGGAGCCAATGATATTGTAATAAATGGATTGAATAATTTCGGATCAGATCTTCGCTGATTTAGAGCAAAATTCCTATTTTTACACGTTCCGGAATGGCCATGTTACCTTAGATTTAGATTTATTTAATATTTGGTGATATCTATAAATTATATATATATATATATATATATATATATATATATATATATATATATATATATATATATATCAAATTCTAAGCACTTTGTGCTTTAGTCAAGGACAACTAGACCTGTAGACTGTAACACACTCTCAAATCACAAAGCGAGTAGACAATCTCAGGATGCTAATTTTAAGCACCTCACGCCCAATAATTCATCTTGTTAAACCAGTTTCACGTTTATGGCTGTGGGTTAGCAAGTGTACAAGCAAGAGATTAGAAAGAATTCGCTATACACGAACTGAAGTCCTTTAGCATTTTAGTTTGACAACCTTACCACTGAGCCAGGACGTCTAGCATATAACGACCGACAAAACGTGGCCTCGTCGTAATCAAATATATTACAATTACTTCTTAACAATGACTAACACTTAGACATAATGGCTGAAGACATAAGACCTGTTAAACGGTAGGCGATGATAGCATTCGTGTTGTTCCTAAATGGTTTATCTCTCTCTATATATATATATATAGAGAGTGAGGGAGGAGAAGAGCAAGAGAGAAAGAGTCAATTATTTATTTTGCTTTGTCTCTTCTGTGTATTCTTTTTTCTCGCCTCTTGTATCTTTTATTCTCAATCTCATTCTAGTTAATATCCTTAAAATAAGAAACTTGGCTCTCTCTCTCTCTCTCTCTCTCTATATATATATATATATATATATATATATATATATATATATATATATATATATATATATATATATATAATAATTATATATCGATCGATCTATCTATCTATCTATATTTATATATCTCACTCTCTCTCACTCTCACTCTCTCTCTCTCACTTGTCTTCTCTTTCTTTTCTCTTTTATCTCGTCTCTTGTCTCTCCTCTCTCCCATGCCTACAATCTAACAACGAGAAGATCACGTGATCTAGCTTTAGCTCTAAGACAAGGGAAGAGGGAATACCGTCTCCTCCTCTTGCCACCCCCACATCCTACATCTCCCACATCCAATAGGTTGTATCTCGACTAATAAATGTATACAACACTTGACCATGATGTTAGTGACCATCGTGTTCGGAGCATGCCCTCCTGCTCGCCATTACCTCCCTCCCATCCCCACATGGCCTACTCCCTGTGCCATCAGGTAATCTCGTAGAAATGGTCGGACTGGCTGCTCTCTTGGTGGGCATTCATCTTCTTCTGCCCAGCCACTCACCCCGTCAATAATGGCTTACGACGCTTGAAACGTTGGCCCGTTGCCCCGGACGCTAAATGATGGAAACCGACCGAGAGTTTGACCATAAAACTGTACACTTCATCCTGCAGAGAAGCCACCCGAAATGCTCCCCCCACACCCACCCCCCACATTCGCCAGTATGAACGCACGTATTTCCAAACGCGTTTGCTTTCTTGTTGCTTGGAAACATTTAAGAGCAATCTCTTCATCTCTCGAAACAAATTTCCTTCAATCGTTGTCCACGAATAAGACGGATGATGACATCGTCGGCCTACCTTACCCCTCATTATATCGATCCGATCCTAACATTTGAAAACATTTTAATTATCAGTTTATTTATCAATTCGGCGAATTACAATATTTTTATTTTATCTCTTACAAAATCTCCTCGTCGATAAATTGAACAATCTCACTTTTCCTGTCTTCCACTGACGGTAACCTATTGTGTCAAGTTTGTTAATTAATTGATTGTGTTATCACTGAACTGACAATTTTCATTGGCCGACTTCCGATGGACTGTAAACTCCACTCATCGACTGATTCATCTACCCGTTGATTCAGCGAACGGTATGTATATTCATCGATCGATCAATGATATACCTAATTTAACAATCTACGCCAACCAATGGCTTGCATTATCAACCAATTGAACATTGCGTAATCTACTTATTGATGAATGAAACAATCTACACACTGACAGAACCCGCTAACTACCTACGATAGAAATATACAATCTACACATGGAAGAATCACGCAATCCACCGATTGATTGATGGCACAATATGCCAACTGATGCAATGTGCCATCTGCCCGACATTTACTAACCTCGGCATCGTTTGGAGGTTTCCACAATCAGGAGACCTTCTCGTTAACAGTAGCTGCCATTTGTACAACAAAACGTAAGCCAAAGATAGTGAGTCTTCTGGTGGATGGCAAAAACTTGACATTTTCTAAGTCGTTGGGCGCCTTGCTGGGCAAACTAAAACGAAAGATTGTTTATGCCGAGAATCCGCCCGTAAATCCGGATCAATGCTCGAAACGAGGAAGGAAATCTGGAATCACGAGGCCAGTGAACTAAAGACGGCTTACAGGATTCAGCGCGTTGCATCTCAGTCCAGAGAACCGATCTGGAACGCTATAAACATGGTCACCAGTTACGCTGATCCAGAATGCTGAAAAGCGCGCGCGTGCGGATCTACGTTGACGTTTTAACGTTTACTCGCATTGAAACTTCGGCAGTTACTCTCTTAGACTACGCTTGGTTTATTAAAATAAGACCACTCTCAGGCTCAACTATTTACTTCTTGGTCCGATGGCTGTTGGAATGATCCAGAAGAGTCTAGGGTGTTTGTGGCCACAGTGTTTTAGGCATAAATCTAGCAAAAGACCGCCTAAGAATCTCCCAGTAATCCGATAAGTGGGCCTAATAACGCTGTATGACGTCATACCTGAACGAAGCATTGCATAACAACATAAGACGCGATAGTGGAAGAAAAAGCCTGGACATTGTAAATACAAAAGGAAGTGTTCAAACACATATTTGTGCATATGAGTGTGCGTGCTGTGTTAAACATATATATATATATATATATATATATAATATATATATATATATATATATATATATTATTAAATATATATTATATATTCAAAAAAGAGTCGTGCTAAAACGCGAAACGGAACACCATTTCGGTGGCTCTTTGTAAATTAATACTCGCAGAAAGGACCACAAAGCCGAGCTCAGGTTCCCACGTCACTTCATCTCTAGATTTAGAAGACAGGTGAAATACCTATCTTACCCGTTCTTGGGATGGGACATAAATTAGTGGGCTTCCCCTTAAATGTGTTTACTTTTAAGACCATTATCGTCTCCCTGCTTATCGGATCGTGTGCTTCTGGGAGAGATCTCTCTGTATAAAAAAAGGAGAGACGGGAAAAAAGCAGAAAGCCGTCGACATCAAATATTAAGATGTGGCTAGTTCAGTTGTGAAAGCAGCTCTAAATACAGCGTCCACTTTACATATTAGAGCATCTATATGCCATAAACATCGAGCCAACGCCGTTAACGTATTGGCGAGGGACGACATTCAAAGGGCGTTCTGTAGCAGATGGTCCCAGACAGGCTTTGACGCGTCCTTAGTATAATGTCGTGTCATCTAGACTTGACATTAGTCTCGCCACTCGGCAACTGGCAGGTTACGAGGGCAGTCGAGATGATAGACAACTATACAGGTAGATAGATAGATAAACAGTGAAAAGGGTAGATAAGTAGACAATTAGAGGAAGAGAATGGCAGGTTAGGGCGCCGGATAGCCAGGTGGGTAAACTGGCAGTTAGACATGTAGGTGGAGTTTGAGAGACTAACGGACAGATGGGCTGATAGCTATGCTGACAGGTAGACAGGCAGGTATTTAGGCAGAAGAGTACAGGTGTAGAACTCTATGTGGATAGAGAGGCAGGTAGATAGAGAGAAATAGATATAAATAGCCGAAACGCTTCGTTATAGACAGGGTTCGTAATAAGAGAGGTTCGTTGATATTTATGCAAATCCTGGGTTTATTTTAAACAGTAATTATCCCTTGAGTAGCCATTGAATTGCTGGAATAAATATTACATAAACTGCTAAAACTCACAGGTGTTAGTTGCCAATTAGTAATCAAGGCACTTAGTTGCACGTTGGTAATTAGCCCAGTGAATATTTCATGAACTGCTCAAACATGTGTGCCAACTTGTGCTCAAAGCGAACACGATTGAATACGAATTTGAACTTCGCTATATCCGGGGTATATTAAGATGCAGATCTAACATTGGTCCATCGAAATCACTTCGTCATAAGCGACTTTTCGCTCTAACCGAAATGAATATATGGAATAACCAACAGAAAATCAGATGGACAGAATAACAGATGGACATTAATAAGTAAAGCATGATAACGGAGAGATACACAGACAGACAGACAGACATACAGAGAATAAGACAGGCAGACAAATGCGTACAAAGACAGCCAGACAGACACTGTAGCATAATTGATGACGATATCCATTAGCACAGGCAGTCGTTTTGACACGTGTTTTGACACGTGTTTCGACACGTGTTTAGTCACCAAAGCGCAAATGACAACTTCGCTACTAACAATCGGGTCCCCTGATGAACAATTAGTACAAAGTTTTATGTTTGTTTCGGGAATACTAGGAAATATTAATCGATCTTAATGGAGTACGTTTTAGGAAAGTCTGTCATTTTATGACTGACATTTCATACTTTACAGTACGCAGTTCTTTTATTTCCAAACCTACGCATGCACGTACTTGTCTGCACTTCCGTGACTACACGCGTAGATTTGTGTTTCATAGCTGCACAAGTAAAAGGTGCCTTTAAGTAGGTTGTGTATGTGATTTGAAAAGGTTGGCTTTATAGGTTGATAATTGTACCTACATCGTTTGGATATTTGTGAGCAAAGTATATTGCTGAGTTAGGCGTGTGGCCTAGGGGCGACTCCCTGTTGAAATACATCCCACAAATACAAGGGTGAGCCAGTTTCGAACCCACAACCTGCAGGTACTAACTGCTGCGCTAACGAAGCAACAAGCATACATGTATGTGTATGGGATTTAAATAGTTTGGATGTATTTGTTATTGATAGTTCCCCATCGTGTGAGTATTTGCGTGTATTTGCATGTGTATGTCTATATAATCAGCACCTGTCAGATATGGAGTGATATTTCAAGACAAAAATAATCGCTTTCGGAATTATCAAATATAAATATAAATTCGTTATAAAATAGTTTAGACTGGAAACCGAGTATTTTCATAATTTATTTATGGTGTACCAAAATACCTCATAATTAATTGTATTAATTTTTCCTTGTTTATTTGTCCTTGGGGTAGTCAGAGAAAATTAACTGAGCATCAACTGTATATCAACGGTCAAAGTTTTGTTGTTATTCTGAATTATTGTTTAACCTGGAAAATTATAAATAAATAAAGTTAAGAATTTATATTGTTTTTCCCTTCAATTTGTTTATAGAAGAATTAAATCATTTAAATGCAAAAACAAATCTAATTAATTTCGTAACATGTTTTATATATACTATATAGGTGCCCCTGTCTAATTGTGTGTTCCTATGCGTGGAGCACTTATTGTTTTATAGATATTTTTCTCTGAAAAAGAACAGTCTGCAAAACAAAATGATCATCTAAGGCAATACAAATTGCTAATTTATTCTTATTGTTAAAATAATAAAAAATATATTACAAATATACTACAACTTGCCTCACTCGCAGGTTGTGTCACTCGAAGAAATACGTATACGTTCGGGGCTAAAAAAGCAGTTTGAATGTTTGATTTTGCGCACAAAGTAGGCTAAATGGGCCGAGCGACATACAAAGGTAATGAGGCGAAGTGAAAAAATGAAACACCCTTCAGAAATGGCCATGCTAATATTTGAACTCAGTTGGTTCAGATATGGGGCTACATGCGCTACCAGTTATATCATGGAAGAGTCCCAACTAAATAAGGGTGAACATATTTTCTACAATAAAGAAAGCCCCACATCCATGGATCAGTCAGTATTCACTGTTTTAAATATGAAATAAACATTTAAACACAAATATTGGGATCACTGAACGCCAAAACACGTTACTTAGAGGTAGTAAGCCGAACAAGTCTAAATGCCATCCATCACACGGTGTTACTCATTACTACACCGCTCAGTAAATAAAATAAAGGTTAGTTAACCTACTTAACTTGGAACATTATGGCTTAGTGGGTAGAGTGATGTGTTACAGTGCGAGTACTCCTCGGTTCGTTGCCGCCGGGTGTCTGGTAAACCACCATACAGGCATTCATAGAAAAATAAGTACACCCGCACGCTGCTGGTCCGTTATGAACCAAGCAAAACGGGCATGCTTATAGCTTTTGGGGGCCAAGTCTTAGCTATTAAGTGCCAGATGCTAGATCCTAGAGAGAAGATTTTCGATGCAAGATTCTAACCAGACAACATCCTAGACACTAAACAGAACAGTTAGGTATGTTAACATCAACATCAAGCCCGTTCTGAAGGAGTTACATTGGCTGTCAGTTACATATTGTGATCTTATTGTACACATCTCAAAGCCATCGTCAAAGATATCTAATTCTCGTTCGTCAGATATCTATGTTCTACATTTATCAGCCTCGTAAATGTTTACATTCACAAAAGTCCACTTTTTATACTCAGGACAGCAATGGACATTTATGATGACAGATATTTCGTGATATCATTCCTGCGGTACTAAGATGGCACAGTGATTAGAACAATGCGCTGCCAAAACCTAGGTTGTGGGTTCGAACCGACTCATACCTGTGTTTGTCGGATGTTTCTCTAGAGAATCACATCTCAGCCCATGTGTCCGGGGCGTGAGCCGTGCCGAGGCTACATAACTCTATTCAACTCAACATAATTCCTGTGAAATGCGTCGTCCGCAAGCCTTGCCATTCTGGCTAAGAAACCGCATCCAAACGCCAATTGATGTCCCACATATTCTGCAATTAATTTCTCTGACCTCTGATTTTAATTTGACCTTCACTAGTCGGTGCTTTTTAACCCAGTCAATGATCAACTTTAATTCTCGTATAACATTAATAAAATCATCATCATCGTATATTTATTATTATTATTATTATTATTTTATTATTATTATTATTATTATTATTATTATTATTATTATTATTATTAGGTTGTATGAAAAGAGCGTTTTATCATTCTAGATGTTATGTTTTAGGTGCAAGATTCTAGTCGTTATGTTATAGAATCTAAGGTCTAGATATTGGCCTTAAGAAATATTTGATGAAGTTTTCTTTTATAATATACATGTATAACAACAACCTTTCCTTTCTAGACAGTCACATATGTGACGGGTGATCATATATATATATATATATATATATATATATATATATATATATATATATATATATATATATATATATATATATATATAATATATTTCAACTTTCGATTCTAGATTCTATCTTCTAGGTATAATATTCTAGAAGTTAGATTATAAATGCAATCTTTCGAATGCTCTTTGGCCTTTAAAGGTCACAGGAAAAGGTTTCCCAAATTAGTCAAAATGTTAGTGTTACATATTCAAATCAATTTCAATCATAAATATATTAAAAATGTTCCTATACATAAAATTACAGTGGTTTTTAAACTTGCTTTGTTAGTATCTCACATCGTTGAAACTTTAGTCGAGAATCTTTATTAAACATATAAAATGGTGTATTGTATCGCATAAATTGTCCAAAGATACATACATCAAATAGCCCTGATTAACTGATTATATCCGACGTGTAACTGCCGTCAAAACGCGGCACGAAACAACAACAACTCGAACATTACAGCAACAAAAATGGCTAGGTGAGGGCGGCACATCCCGGTATAGACTAGTATAGACCACATATAGGACAGCCCCATACACCCACCGGGCTCCCGTGTACAGAGAAACACCACTTTATTTTAAATAAAGTTATGCGATAGGAGGAGGGAAATACTCACATTCAGCCCCAGTGTATTGACTTATCAATTAAGTTTATACCAACACAAACAAATACACACCAATCCAACTCTTGTTGTCGACCGGGGCCGGGTTTCAGCGACACATGTGGCTGCTCTGGGTGCACGTATGCACTTCCTACAGCTAATTCCTCACAATTAATACTGTCTGTGACTTTTTTCGCGAGTGGTTCAAAGTTATAGGGCTTGATATCCATGAAAATGTCAAAACTTTTGTCAAAATCTGACATTTTGTCTGTCGACTGGTCAAGACGTCTGTAAACACTACGTGATGTTTGGCAAAGATGACGTCACACGATGACCCCTTGCAAGTGTAGTACACACTAGCAATTACTCGTGAAAGTTCGGATTTTGGGATCATTTTAATGGATATATGATAGCTGGTGGTTATAATTGTTTTGATTGTGGTAGGGAATAAATAATTCTTTGTTACGTTATATTTACTTCGAAATATGAAATTTCTTTTCCCGTCACCTTTAACATTCGCCTTTTTACATATTATAATAAACGAACCGGGTTCACACTACCTGATGGCATTGTTACGTTTAATATAAAAACTGATAACAATTGGTTATAATGTTTGCATCTCATCGTTTGCTATTACTTTATTTATCTTATCTTAAGAAGTGTTCTTATCTTCCTCCTGGTCCCCCCTCCCCAATTAAGACAATGGTCCTCACGTCTCTGGATCGTATCTTTGACTCCCCGATGGTAAACAATGAGAGGTAGCCAACGATAATGGGAGACCAAATCAATCCAGAGTTATGGTACGTCGACCTCATTAAGTAAAGAGCAAATATTTAGCGCTGATGTCTGCCGCGGACGTCAGCGCCAAGTCGACGTCTATAATTTATACTCCGTTGTGTAGCGTTAGCCCGCTAAATGGCTTCTCTATCGGGAAGCAAAATTAGGAAAGACAAATCCTCGCCAAAACTTGGCCACCAATGGTCATTAGCCACTTGTATAATGATGGCTAGAGAAACGACGTATGGATGTAAGCTTCAGACTCGGTCGGCATTTATAAACATGCCAGTCCATTCCACGACTTAATAAGCCCTTAAGTGTGTCGGGACTCGTATTTCGCGTACTCGAGGCTACTGGGTCCTGGGAGACAATATGGCAGAAATGGTTGTGGGGGGGGGGGTTGTCCCCGATAGTCTTCGTACTGTAAATTATTTGTGAGTGGAGAATAATTGTTACCGGTCTCTGACTGGATGCTGTACAATATCGGAGACGATGATTAACTAGGGGCTTTATTGCGGTGAGAAGAGAGTGAGTTCTTAGAACGTGTTTAGAGGACAGTAAAGGCCATCTTCTAGTGAGCGAAGACGATTATTTGTCGATATTAGCCGAAAACACGATATTTTTTATGTCAGCCTCTTTGTCGGCAAATATAGACAAAGGAATAAATGAATGCACACCTCTCTCTCTCCCCTCCCTCTCTATCTCTCTCTCTTTCTCTCTCTCTCTCTCTCTTCGGTGTGTGTGTGTGTGTGCGTGTGCGTGTGCGTGTGCGTGTGCGTGTGTCCGCGCGCGCCAGTTTCAGAGTTTTTCTTCTCTTCGAGTAGTGTCACACTTTGTTTTGGGAGAACGGCGAGATTCTACGCAATAATCTCGCGAAAGCCGACCATGTTGAGGCCCTTGTGGCTATCATAACAGATGTGGCGCCATCTGTCTTCCTTGAAAAAATACGACCTTTGGAAGGAAACTGAGCACCAAATGGGTTCCCTTCTCAATCTGGATACTTACACAACGAGAGACTTTATCTATTTTTTATCAGTTATAAGACAAAGAGAAATTATGAATTATGAGCCAAGTGAGCATACATGCCGTGATCATCTACTTTTGTAACTAACATTGAATTGTCAATTGGTATATTTATCTCTTTTTGTACAATAAATCTCACATGAGGATATATGGAGGAATTTGGCTTTGATGTGATTTCGAAATATTTGGGTCTAGGATACACAAATCACCATTTAACTCAAATAACATCAGTTCGACTGGACTGTACAAGTAACATTGTAGGTATACTATAACACGAACTTGGCTGTCTAAAGCAATCTTTGTTGACCAATAGCCTTTTTCTAATTATTCTAATAACAAAGACTTGTTATCGACTTAATTAGTCGCTCTATCACGTATAGCTTCCTAGACATGGATAAAATATGGGTAGAATTGTCATAATAAGTTTGTGTTTACACGGAATCACTTTGGGCTGGTCACGACGTAGCTAACGTATTATACAGCAAAATATGCGCGTATACTGAATGTCACTACGTAGAGAGTGGTGACGTCACACACACATAACCGAGAAAAACTCGACCAAACTATACACACGTCGGTACCCAACGCTGATCTCGGAACTTGCCGAGTGAAAACGAACAGAGCCGAATATTGATGAGAGTGCTTTATATGGCACCCCATTTCTGCTCTGGATTTGAATTATCTGCGCAGGCGTAATTAAAATATCAAACGCATTATAATGTCTTTAGCGTTTAATACAAATATAGTTTTAATAGATTTAAAGGACCGCCTCCATGGCCTAGTGGGTAAGGCCGTGGGACTTTCTTACTCATGGTCATGCTGTGCGGGAGGCCGGAGGTTCGAATCCTGACCGTGGAGTTTTCATCCAACCATGAAGGCAACTGGTAAAGGTTTCTCCGCCGAATATGCCATCTATTGTAAATTCTAAATTTATTTAGAATTTAGTCCTCGTGTTGTAGCTGTAAATTACAGACCACACGCGTCTCCCTAAGGTAGCTAAGCCACTTAAAATAACTGTCATTTCAGCCATTATTATAGTATTATATATATATATATATATATATATATATATATATATATATATATATATATATATATATATATATATTATGGTTCAATTAATTTTATCTACAGTTTATAAGGAATTGTGTATTTTGAAGTTGGATGAAAATTTACAAAGAATAATTCCTCTTGTGACAGTTGGATTATTTAAATAACCACGTGACTCTTATGACACTAAATGAACTACATATATGACTACGGCATTCTAGGGTGTAGTGCCGGTACGATTGTCTAAGTCACTGTGTGACTCCTAAAGCACTACACGGTATAGTAAGTGACCATGTCACAACCATAAAACTAGACCGAAATATATAGCTAATCATGTGACTATTGTGACACTGGGTGTGATGTTCCAGCAACCTCGTTCCAGAAGAAAGTTCTGACCCATTGACCTTCGCCTCATTTTCTCCTCTAGCGTGTTAGACAGATGTCGAGAGAGGCCTGTCATTAAAGTTGTAAACACTGGGCCATTAGTCGCCGAGACCTTGACCTACGACCGACCCCATATAAATCCTCATTTACGTGCGGATCCATAGGGTGTATAATAATTATTGTCTGTCTCTGTTTGATTTCGCCGCTATCTTTGTTTTATTTTAGGCGTATTTTAGCTAAATTGACCCGAGGTATCATCAGCGAGATTAAATCATTACAATACGTAAACAGATAAAGGTGAAAAGGTGATGATGAGTACGAGAAGGTGGGATGTTGAATATCGAGATATGAAGGTGTGCAGATGAAGAGTTGTAGGCTAATGTGAACAGAAGAAGGTGAACTGTTTAACATATGAATGGCATCGAAGAAGGTGAGGGAATGAAATAAACAGATGAGAATCAACAGATAATAATTAACAGATGAAGGTCAACAGATGAAGGTCTACTGATGTCAACAGGTAATCAATTTAAATTTTTGGTTGTTCCTCGTTGATGGCAATGATCTTTTTCATAGAGATCGGCAATCGTCGGTAAATCGGCCGACCAATCAGGAGCTGGCTACCTTTTTGAGTACTTTCGTAATAACCGTCAACGGGAGCCGTGATTTGTAGTATTTTACTCTATTAAAATCGACCTTGGTTGCCATATTCGATAAAATCAAATACTATTATCTGTTTTTGACAGTTTAAAGCAGATTAGTTAGTTGAGACTGCAAACATAACCAACAGTGAACTGCACTGTGAGAAAATAATCACTCCCTTTTCAGAGAGAAATCCTGAACAGAATTTACTATTCACTGAAATAAACGTTTGTTCAAGATCGCTTCGTTTCAAATTTATGTAGAAGGTATATTCAGGCTTATAATATAAAATATTGAGCTCACAACTTAGGACAGCTTATATTTATTGATCTTTCAGACGAAAAAACATTTGAAATACAGACGGCTATTTCGTATTATCAAACTCTCACTAAAATATAAATTTAACTCATTTCTCACGTATTTATGGGAGGCATCTGGATATTCTAGAAAGAAGAGGTTTCGCCGGATTAACGTAAAGCATTATAACATATAACCTTATCTACTTACATCGCTGGAAAAAGACTGTGGTTATATCCAGAGCCGGTGTTTTCTGACCTAGCTGAAAATAGTTCAGCTGGATTCTTGTTACCGGGATCAATCGCTAGCCAGCCTCTAATTGGTCAGTACTTCGGGAATCTTCGGAATGAAATGGACCATTACCTTCTCCAAAGACGATTATATATTGTTGATGATGAAAATGTTTATTGCTGCTACTGATGATGATGATGATGATGTATTATTATTATTATTATGATTATGATGATGATGATGACGACGATGGTTGCTGTTGCTCTTGATAATAATGATGATGATGATGATAATGAAAACTGACAATGATTATGCCAGTAATGATGATAATGACGATTATTCTTGATGATGATGATGTTATGGCGGCGATAATGATGATAATGATGATAATGATGATAATGATGATGTTGCTGTTGACGGTGATGATGGTGGTGATGGTGTTGATCGTGTTGATGGTGTTGATGATGATGGTGTTGACGGTGTTGATGGTGTTGATGGTGTTGTTGTTGTTGTTGATGATGATGATGATGATGGTGATGATGATGATGATGGTGGTGATGATGATGATGATGTTGTTGTTTATGATGATGATGATGATGATGGTGGTGATGGTCGTGGTCGGGATTTTTGGGGATGGTGGGATGGATGACAATAATGGTGATGTTGATGATGTTGATAATGGTTATGCTGTCGATAATGATGATGATGATGATGATGATGATGACGATGATAATAATAATACTAACGATGGTCGCGATGATGATAATGATGATAACACTGATAATTATAACAACGATGGAGACGGGTCCATCTCAAAGAAGCTAGAAACAAATCGATCTTTAAAATCCTTTCTAAATGGAACAAAGAACTAATTATTATGAATATCTACCCAAATAATAAATGAAAAATTGGTGATTAAGGGGACATTGACCCAAAATGAGCGTTTAATGTCATTACTAGATTTACAGGCTTTTTCTTTACATTTTTCTGTATATTATTAATATGTGACAATATATCCAGGTACAGATAATTCAAATTGTTACCAAATGAATAAAACGATGAGCAGTAATTGTCATCCTTATTGTCTCATCACGTGCGGTGTGCACGTGTACGTGATTATGACAATAATAATGCTATTAATTTAAGTAATGAATAATGGTAATCTAATTAGTTGAAAGCCGACCTATGTTGGATTTGTCCTTGAAAGGAAATGTCACACTGTCATACAAACACACACACACACACACACACACGCGCCTATACAACACACACATATATATATATATATATATATATATATATATATATATATATATATATATATATATATATATATATATATATATTTACCAATTAATTTAAACTATAGATTTATAAGAAAAAGACATTCAACATGGTAAAGCCACCCCCCCCCTTCTCTTATTTTAATTAAGAACATGACAATAAGTAAGACAGATTGTTAATTAGAGGAGTAATTATGTTGATTTCTGGCTGTTGTAAACAAACTCCATCTGTCAACATCCTCGTCTTCTAACTTGCTTATTATTGACCTAACTAAAGTATCCGATTTCTGAGAGAAGATCCACAAATCAGTGTTGTTGGGTGATGAAAGATGAAGTAAAAATAGATACCCAAGGCGGAAACACTGATAAGAGATTATTAGGGGTCATAGGTCACCTAAGCTCCTCAATGATCGATTACACAATAAGATCTGAAAATGTTTACTGTAATTATACAAACAGACTAATGACAACAATTGAGTGATAACATCACAAATAATAATAATAATAATAATAATAAATCATAATTATATATATATATATATATATATATATATATATATATATATATATATATATATATATATATATATATAGGGCGCGCCCGCTGAATACGTGCATATGTGTGTGTGTGTGTGTGCGCGCGTGCGTGCGATCGAGCGTGCGTGTGCGTGAATACGCGCGTGCGCGTGCATGTGTGAAAGAGTGCGTGTTGTACATTCATTTGACACATTCTGACACATTATACAAATTCCTGTTTATTTTATAAAACGTGACTGCCTCTTTTTTTAAATCACCATTAAAAATAATCGAACATTTGACGCTGTGTTTGTTGAATTATTAAGCCCCGACACTGGTCATACCTAGGACTTATGGCCGAGTGGCGTCTGTCGAGAGAAATAAATCCCACAAATACAGACACGAGACAGATTCTAACCCACAACCCGGAGGTTTACAGCACACTGCTCAAGCCACTGCGCCATCGGAACAGATCTTGTCATCAAATGAAAACAGTTTATTTTGTCAAAACGTCAACATTCTATCATTAGACGTCACAGATACACTACTCGGTTCCGTCTAACACATCAGCCTATCAATATGATTTGTATCCAGAACGCTACGAAAATATCAAGATCGATAAATATAAAATATGCAATATTTTATTAGCGTACTGTAAGAGCGGTTTGTGTTTTCCAGTATAACAGATTTCTCATTCTAAACAACGACCAGTTTATTATTAAGTGAACTATATAGAGTAGTTATGAGGACAACTGAGGCGTAGTGGTTGATTTTAGGTTTTACATAACTCTTCGTTAAGGATATTTAGCATTAAATAAAGAACATATCATAAATCCCGTTATGGACATATAATATTTTTGATCATTTACGACCAAATGTTGTTATATAAATGTCAGATTTTCCTGTCGGATGCCAAATAACAAAATATGACACTATCTCATTACGGGATGAAAAGTGTCAGGATGTATCCCCGATGTAGGTAAATCCAGGCCAACGTAGGCTAATCTAGGCCGACTTCGACTAAACTGGGCTAGTCTAAACTATCTTGACCTAATCTAGGCTAACTTACGTTGACCTTAGCAAACATCTAATGCTAATAATCTAGGTTGATTTGGCGTAATATATATGTCATCTTAAGATAACATAACCTAATTGAAGCTGACCCGACCTAATCCGACTTCCCTTGACCTAAACTAAGCCAGTAGCTACTCGGGTTAGAGAGAACATTAGTAGAGGATGGTATCAGCGGTAGGTTATATTATCAATAATTAGGTCAGTGATAATAAAATTGGTCAACATTTCCTGGTTCTAGCCCGAAGACATTTGTGATGGTGGTTGAGGTGGGAGAGGGGAAAAATTAGTCGGCCACAGTGGGTGTTGGATTGGGTGTTATTTATGACGGGTGCAACAAGTAGGACGTACGTAATGTGGGATGACTGGGAGGGAAGCATGGAGAGAAGTAACAATGATAAATGGGCCAAGAAGTATACGATACTAAATGGGAGATTATATATATGATTAATGGCCGCCCGGGGGGGTTTAATTGCTTCTAATATGGGTGGGGGTTTAGTGAGTGAGTGAGTGAGTGAGTGAGTGAGTGAGTGAGTGAGTGAGTGAGTGAGTGAGTGAGTGAGTGAGTGAGTGAGTGAGTGAGTGAGTGAGTGAGTGAGTGAGTGAGTGGTGGAGTGAGTGAGTGAGTGAGTGAGGAGGAGGAGGAGTGAGTGAGTGAGTGAGTGAGGAGGATAGAGTGAGTGAGTGAGTGAGTGAGTGAGTGAGTGAGTGAGTGAGTGAGTGAGTGAGTGAGTGAGTGAGTGAGTGAGTGAGTGAGTGAGTGAGTGAGTGAGTGAGTGAGTGAGTGAGTGAGTGAGTGAGTGAGTGAGTGAGTGAGTGAGTGAGTGTTGAAGATATGGCTGATTAATTACTTCCTAGCATAGGAAACTGAGACAACCAGATGAACCATCCAACAGACTAAGGTCACAGTGAGATTCGGCACCAGGATCAGACGATTTACACTTCATTGCTCTACGAGCTGGTCTACGACAGTGTCTTGTTTTTGAGTATCAGTCCATCTATACGGTAGAATATAAAAAGCGCAAACGGTAGGGGTGGGTGGATCCCTGTCGAGTGGATGATCGGGTGGTTCAGTGGGTGAATCGATGTATGCCTCGATGACCATGAACTACGATGACTGTATCTCTGTATATCAGCGTAATATGAGCGGCGGCAGCAGCAGGAAAAGGGGGGAGGGGACTGGAAGGGGGGTATCCCGGCCGTCAAAGGCCTCACTATTTATCATCATCAACTTTCCTACTAATAACGATACTTATAATAAACACAAAAAGGCACCCCCTCCCTCAATCGTGGCCCGAGTGATGGGAGGGGGGGGCACTGCGCTCTCCTCTTCGGCAAAGTTACCAGTCAGGTACGCGCATCGGTGGGCATTCTATAGTCGATGGTTGATCAGGGCGTATGACTTCTGTCGTTTACGAGTTTGTTTACCAATGGTTTCCACGCCAACATCTCAGGTATATACCACGCCCGTCCGTCAAGCTCCAGGTGCTCCTTACAAACACCGGGAATCCTCAAACCATCAGCTGACGGACACAAATCGCAGAAAACATCGAAACAAATCACGTTCTTCGGCCTCGAAAACGCCGAGGGCACACGTACCACCGACTACTGGACGATAGTATGTTAAAGTAATTAGACCAAAATCATGTTCTCTTCTGGTCATAAAGTGATGGCAGAATCCGGAAACAAAATTCCAATACGGATGGACGAGATCCGGTAGAGCATTCTTATAAACGCACGCACACGCACACACACACACACACACACGCACACCCATGCACACACCCATATACACACACACACACACACCTTCCAGTCAGGCGAGCTCGTGGCCATTTACTCGACGAAGGAAACATCTTTCGACAAACGCAACAACACACATACACAAACACACAAACACACAGATGTCAACTGGCCGAACAGCCGAAATGGCAGTTATATTTCGTGGCTAACTATCTCAAATCCGAGAGGCGGATATAGTCCGTAATTATTGGTTTACCGCGAACTCTATTTCCAAGCAAATTTGGACTATACAATAGATGACATATTCGGCGGTGAGAAAACCTTGCCCGTTGCCTGGCTAGATGACGAACTCCTCCTACTATAGGGCCACGATCTGGGTTCGAACCCCTGACCTCTAGCACAACACGACCATGAGTAAGAAGTCACAAGCTCTAACCCCGTGAGGTCATAGATACGGATGTAACCCATTGACGAAACATTGTCTAGTTACAAACTTAGAATTATATACAAGTTACTGAAGCTATGATCTATGGCTGAAGACTAGACTGAGCTCGTCAAATTTGAATTACCGTAGTTATCTAAGAAAAGGTCTACCTTGATTAACATGTCCAAGAGACAGTCTACCTTAATTAAGATATCCAAGAGAAACTCTACCCTGATTAAGATATCCATTAAAAAGTTTACATCGATTAACATATCGAATAAAAAGTCTACCTTGATTAACATATTCAATAGAAAGTCAACCTTCATTAACATATCCAATAGAAAGTCTACCTTGATCAACATAGCCAATTGAAAGTCTAGCTTGATTAACATATCAAATAGAAACTCTACCTTGATAAACATATCCAGTAGAAGGTCATTAACATATCATATGCGTATGTGCACTTATGAGACAGGGATCGGTTCATATCTGATCTATTAAAACAATATATGATTCGTCAAATATGGCAATGGGTATATCCGTAATTATAAGATAACAGAGATTTATCAGGTCAATTTTAAAGTTAATTATCGATTCCTTCCTCAATCTTACGATACTGATTGATGGAAATTTTGGAACATAATAATAAAATAGGCAAAAAATATTACTTTTATTATAACCGATGTTATTCTAGGGACTTATTTAAAATCTTAATATAAAGTTACTATTATATTACAGAATTGTTACTATTTGTGGATGTGGATTAGATTTAACAAGTCTGGATATTACCTCAAAAATAGAGTTCCTTTTTTTATTTGACCATTAAGCTCAAAAGGTGTGATCTATCAATATGTAGTAGTAATAGTAGTAGTAGTAGTAGTAGTAGTAGTAGTAGTAGTAGTAGTATATACCAATTACACCTCGCCTCCCTCCCTTCCCCACCCCCACTTCCAAGAGAATGTTACTGATGGATGAAACTGAAGGATTCTGACGATGACCAAAGATAGAGTATTTTAACTGCTCACAAGGTCATCAACATTCCACTTTTTGTAATTACATTGGGATGGCGACATTTAACACGTCATAGTCACCTATGATGTTATAGCCTCGGATATTAAGTTTCGGGCCTTTTCACGTGGAACACGTTAACCGCTGGACCACCAGAGCTCACAAATAGAACCATCGATAGTCATCCCACAGGACAGCCTTAATAGATTGATTCAATTGTGTTCATATCTAAGTATCACCAATGTTCTGACTCCGAAACGAAAAATAGATGTACCTTTTGGGACAGGATTATGGTGTCAGGCAGATGAATCTTATTTGAATATAATGAGCACTTTACAGATAAACACACACAGACACACACACACAAAATATATATATATATATATATATATATATATATATATATATATATATATATATATATATAAGGCACACACACACACACCGTTTACCTACACAAACACGCACACACTCATATGCTACACACAACAACACACACACACATACACACACATACACATACATACATATTTATAGACACACACGCGCGACACACACACACACACACATATATATATATATATATATATATATATATATATATATATATATATATATATATATATATATATATATATATATATGGTTCATAAAGGTAGGATTTATTTAGTTATTCGAACACAGAATAAAGCTGAGGTCAGCATCTGAGGTGTCGAATTGTTTTATATACAGGTTTCTTTTGGACCACAGAAAATTACTGTTGAATGTAAACTGTGGTGTCAAAATAGTTTATGATATGTATGTAACAAGTCACCATTGAACCACACGCACGTGTTGTTTGCTGCGAGCTGTGGTATCAAATGGTATGTTTTTTACGTGCTTCCGCTTTTTGTACGTAGCCTGCATGTAGCCGCTTTCCTGTGGGCGTGACATATTTGTCGCGTACGAAAAGCGAATTAGCTGGTTCCCACAGGCTGATGAGTAGACCAGACACGTGCTTAGGTATACGAACACATCTATCAATATGTGGAGGTATGGAACATTTTATTTTTAGATCAATGTATGTATAGTTGTATTTAGATTTATGGAGGTAGGTTTCGAAGGATGTTTAGATATGTTGATGCTCTGTACCTGTTGCCTCTTTATATGTACCCTAAAACACACATATGCGCGCGCGTACACACACACCACTCTGAGGTAGATAAATGGCCAGTGGAGCTGAACGATACTATATTATCAACTAAGTATAAACAGAGCACACGCTGAATTAAATAAAAGTATATAGGTCTAATAACAGAATTATTCTATAATAAACACGAAATTTCTTATCCGACAGGGTCTAGGTCAAGCTGATAATACAGTCAAGCTCTATTCAACGCCAATGACTTATCCGACGTACGAACAAGGGTCCGCATTTACAACGCGGAATACCAAACCTTCTTAAGTCAGAAATGGCCGCCGATATCTATCACTTGTTAGCGACTTCCGAACAACGACGCCATTCTCCGGAAATATGCCAACGATTACTGCCCCGGTCACGTGATATTGGGACTAACGCTAGATTCTTGCTGGACCACTCTCACTCCGGGATAGATCCTCCTGAAAGATGTCAGTCTGTCAGCCTGGAGTCGGCAGATAATCAGAATTGATTGATAATCCGGCCAAAAATAAACAGCCCGTTCAATAACACCGCCGACGAGTTGGTTTCAGATAAGACTCCAGTTTCGAGAGGAACAGACCCCATTTTACGACTTCGGACAAATTGGCGGAAAGTGGCCACGAAAATAAATACACTTTGAAGAAAAAAAGCTTATGAATAAAGATTTTCTTGTTTTCCTATATTTCAGCAGCAATTTATTTCCTGATATCGTCTGCTCTCTTTCCAGGCATTATTAGAGTTCGTTTCCGCTGTACTTATTGTTCTTTTTCTGATATAGTCTGTGAAGTGTGTAGGCATTTTCTCCTTTTTTTATTTGTCATAATTTCTCTTTCATATTAGTTTCTGATTGTTGACCATGTTGTTTCTAAACAGTCACTTTGGGATTTGCGTATTATTTCTAGATTGCCTTTGCGTCGCGCAAATATGAAGGCCACGTCGTTTCTAAATATTGTCCACGGTGCATCGAAATATTGTCCTTTTTCCATGATGTTTTTAGCTTTTCTACATGACTGATCCAGATCATGTTCACGTTAGTTCAAGATGTCATTTGATGCATTCCGATCGCGTAATAGTTAAACCACTGCGCTGCAAACCTCCGAGATGTGAGTTCGAATCCGAATTATGTTTGTGTTCATGGGATTTGCTGCCCTAGAATGACCACGTCCCCTCTCCCCGCGCCCGCTCCCGGCCATAAGTCCCAGGTGTGACTAGCTCCGAGGCTAAGCAATTCTAATCCAGATGTTGTTTCTAGATGTTAGAACATATACTACTCAGGCTATCAGATATTGTGCACGTTGTTTCATCAAGTTGTCACGGCTCTATCCTGCTATTGTCCAGTCTATTTGGCGAAGTTGTCCATGTCTTAATATTAATATATAGTTAGAGTTGTCCTGGCTGTTGTCCACATTTTTCTGTTGGTTACGAATTATATATCTAATCGCCATTTTGATATGTTCTTTTCCCGGAAACAAAACGTGACCGAATTATAATCTGAGCCCAAGTACAGTGGAGTAATGATGGAATATGGATGAAACGCTGAAGTAAAATTGGAGTAAGGATTGGACGAAATAAGCAATACTCGCTGGCCTCCCATTTGGCAATACGTCAATAGCCTTAGGTATCCTGAACAATCCGCACGATCTAATGCCCTTTGTTATATGTCACATTCCTATTCGGCGTATAACCTGGATCCACAATCCTATCATATATACGATAATTATCAGTTGCTATCGATGTTGTTTATGAACTGTTCAGTGAAGATAACGCAATTTCTGCGCCCCATTTTGGCGCGTAATTCCCCAAGGTGGCTTCTAGCTAAAGGTCCATATCAACGGAAATATATCTCAAAGTTATCTCTACACAGAACACCATATCTCTGTGTTATCTTTTTGTACAGAACATCATATTCCAACATCATTTCTATATATAACAACAGTTATGTTACTGTCGTGCATAGCAATATATATATATATATGTGTGTGTGTGTGTGTGTGTGTGTGTGTGTGTGTGTGTGTCAGTGAGTATATTTCTAGGTTATCTCTAGTCATAACAATATATATATATACTTTACCTATACTACAACACACCACACACACACACACACATATATATATATATATATATATATATATATATATATATATATATATAACTATCTATACGATACCTGCAGTGCAGCATGTATCTATGCTACCTTTTTTTGCTATCTTTAGTGTATCGTTCTACATAAAACAATATAGATCTATGTTATCTCTCTGTACAGAACATCAATATGTTGTCAAGCCTCACTCGCTCATTCACTCCCTCGCTGTCTAGAACAGCATACCTCATCCCTATACAGAACTAGTCATCTTTATATTATCTGGTTTCTGACACACTTCAATTGCTTTCAGACTGATAGAGTCGAGATGTCCCAGCACTATCATGACTATGGCATAGTTGAATGGTACGAGGACGATTTGTTCCGGGCCGAGTTGTCCCCAGTATCCAGCTATCGCGTCCCCAGCTAGTACGTAACAACATATTGGCAGCTGACACCAATTATCTAAGCCTTCTTTAGACTCAATTTGCTTTTACTTGTTATGTCATAATACTTCATCTAAATGTGACTAAACTAATACAGGTGGCGCCATCAATCGGCCATATAACCAGATCTCGAATACTGTTCGGTGATAGGACAAACCTTTAACCTAGTTAAGTTTAGGTTTGATGGGGTTTCATTGGTCAAAGTAGAACAGGTCAACAGGTCAATAAACGGCTATGGTTAATTTTACTATCCTCGCTTCTAGGAGCTGTGATGGTGCAATGTCGGATAATAAAATTTAGTACAGAGGATGGTTTAGTGGTTTGCGTGTGACGGGTTTTTGTTACCTGGTAACTCTTTCTTAATAAAACAGATATATCGTTTTCGGTTATACAATAAATTAAAACACCTTCATGCTACCCTGGGTCGTTCTTGTTCCTGTCACGTTTAGACAGGTTGTCGTTTTGTAATGTGTCGTTGAAACCCTGGGTCGTTCTTGTTACTGTCACGTTTAGAGAGGTTAGTCGTTTTGTAATGTGTCGTTGAGTAGTTTAGACGATAGAGAGGTTCCACCATGTGTTCACCTGTTGGTCGGCTCCTAATGGGACAGATTTTTAAAGTAAAATTAATCACATTTTATTTTATTATGTAGGTGCCGCACACTCGACAAAGAAGGGGCAGGTTTGAACAGGTCTACGGTAACGGGTTGATTCGGCCTTGGAGTGTGTAACTTACTGAACAAAACCGCCTACAACCGGATGTGGATTTAAGCCAAAGTGGTACCTAGACAAAACGGTACCCGCCACGGGGGGTGGAAGGGGGGGGTGTTTTTCACGGGATCGAGCAGTCCACACACATCGTAAGGATTCTCAAACCAATAACGCAAAACTATGGTCGTTAATACAGAAATGTTGGCTTGATTCTGTCTAAAATCTGTTTATGTCAGCAAAATTAACTCATTAATTGGTTAACTAACGCCAAAAAGCGCTGTGTCTGCGTACGTGTCTCTCTTGCTGGCTATGTGCGTTCCTGCCTCCCATGATGTTTGTCTGTCTGTTTGTCTCTCTGTCTGTTTGTTTGTCTGTCTGTCTGTCTGTCTATTTGTCTGTTTGTTTATTTGTCTGTTTGTCCGTCCGTCCGTCCGTCCATCTGTCTGTCCGTCTGTCTGTCTGTCTATAAATGTGAGATTACGCTATAAGAAGATACAGGTGTCTGGTCGAGAGCTACACAAGTCTATCAACAAATTACCGGATTAATGAAAGCCGTAAACATGTTGTGATCTAGTTAGACGTCGTTCATCGCTGACACCGTCGACGTATTACGTGAGCTACGTACGTAAATGACGTCATGCGGTGATATCGTGCCGAGCGGGGTGGGGGTTTTGGCTGGAGGCGTCGTGGTTAATTACAGAAGGTTGGTTATAGTTTACACGGCATCGCGGTGACATATGGACACACTGGGGTGTCATCAAATAGTATATAATGATAGAAGGTGTATAATATAGATGACAAACATATAGACAATGATGTTGATGGAGCCAGTGATGAAGTAGGTGTCGATGATACAGGTGATAAACACACGTTAAGACGGAAAGGGATAGACTCAACCGTCACTACACCAAATATAAATATTATTATGATTAATAAATAACCTATTGCGTTATAAACAGCGATAATGTCTAACCCCGGAGTAACACATCAACCTCGTCCCGTCCTTCATCACGACATGGTTATATATAATTTGATTAATTTATAATCCACGTAAAAACGTCTAATAAATGGCTCCGGCTCTGACGTAAAAAATACAATTAACTCAGATTTACTTCATTAGAAATAACATGTAAATGAAATTTTAAGTCTATAATTAGCTTAGTTTTTCCTGTTGCTGTTGCTGCTGAGTATGAGGATGATGATAGTTGTGGTACCTATGATGATGATGATGATGATGATGATGATGTTAAAACTGTCATTAAACTGACATACAGACTAGACCTGTATTACGGAGATAATTAAACAAAAATTGAATAGGATTATTGAAACCGAACTGATGTCGGGATGAAAACGACATTTTACAGACGAGCCCTATCAATAGTTACTACCACAATCCAGAAGTCTGTTTAAACTTATATCTAGATTATTAACAACAACTAATTACTTATGTAATCTAGTTCTGATGACGGTTAATTCGCTCTATTCAATAGATCTCCGATAATTGCCTAATGTCAACGAAATTTCTGCTATAATTATATGTAAAGTTTATTTCTGAAATTAAACAAAACTTTTTGTAGTGTTACGATAGCCATTAAAAATAATTAATAACCCAGTATCTGATATGTGATGTTTATCGTTTTTTTAATGTTATTCAAATTTAAATAACCACATAAAGTTATCATAACATAATTGTCAATGTTATTATTTTATTAAAATAATCGAATACAGGTAGGATAATTTAATATTTCATTCACATGAATAATAATAGACCTACTCGTAACATTCGAACTCTTAGCTATAAGTATATTATATATATATATATATATATATATATATATATATATATATATACACATATATATTATATTAATCCAGAAGATAATCTCTTCTCAGATAAAGGCGCGCGCGTGCGCACAAACATACACACACACACGCACGCACACACGCACGTACACACAGTCGTAAGTGTGTGTGTGTGTGTGTGTGTGTGTGTGTGTATGTGTGTGTGTGTGTGTGTGCGTGCGAACGTGTGGGTGTGTGTGTGCGCGTTCGTTTATGTGTGTGCATGCGCGCGTACGTACGTGTAAATAAATGCCTATAATAATAAATAATAAGCCTTAATAAAGATAATAATTTATTTCGGTATATTTGTTGTTGTCAATCTTCTACTTTATTCTCCTTTAATATTCAGACTTTATGTTATTTGACATAAACTGGTCTTACTACAAACAGCAATTATCTTACTGCATACAATAACTTGCAGTTTCCAGTAACTGTTTTGGCCTATGAAACTTCTTGCAATAAACCCTACTGGTTATAAATATTGTCAGAAAGCACATTATTATCTCATAGAAGTGCTTTATTTTTTAATACACAACAAACCAGGAATTACAAAGTAAGTAAATAAGTAAATACTTCTATACAATGAAAACTATCCCGGTCTCATCAAGTCTACAGCAGCGTATTAAAAGTAACTGTCAAACGGGAATTAAAATTAGTTATTATATAAACCAAAGAAATGACAACCAAATTTATCAACCCCCTCCCCCCTTAGTTACACGAATACATCGTAAGAACCTACCCCCACTCATACCACCCCACACCACCCACAATATGAAATATTAACTGAACCAGGAGTTAGGACAATTCTCTAAGAAAATTAATATTAGTACAATAAATTTGAAAATGGTAACAATTACTTGCGCCCTGATTTTTCTTATGAAAACAAATGAGGTAATCCTAATTGAACTAATTAAGCGAGATTAACGATCCTGAATCAGTGATCTAACGCAATTCAGTTTGTTAGTCACGTGACAGATGTTTTGGGTAACAGATGTTGGACTTTCTCACTGTTTAACGAATTCACAATTCAATAGAGGAGTCTCAAGAATAGGGTAAAATGGTCCTAAAGATATTAGAGTTCAAGATGGGCCAGAAACTAGGTCAATATGGATCAAATAACTAGGTTAAGATGGGCCAGATAACTAGGTCAAAATGGATCAGATAACTAGGTCAAGATGTGCCAGATAACTAGGTCAATATGGGTCAGATAACTGGGTCAAGATGGGCCGGATAACTAGATCTCCGAGCGCCCTCTAGGTAAACTCACTGCCGGCAGGGGACTGTGCCGCTTACCTTTGGAAAATTGATCCGGACGATTCATCAGGGCAGGTATTCCATGCCAAGCACATTTTCTAATGAGGCAACTATTGATCCATCTGCTCGGTGTTTTGTGTTATTTCGTACGACGACAAACACAGTTCGACACAGATGTCAGTAAATGGTCATTCCCCCCTCTCTCCCCCCCCTCGATGTTATTGTATACTGTTATATAACAGTTGTATTGTGTTATATTTAGTTGTATCGTAACAACAACTCACATCAACAAGATAATTACGCCATTTTTCCCTTTACACTTTTATTATTTGTTTTGTTTACGTCTTTAAACACTTCCGTGTTTGGTAAGGAATCTTCTTGTCGGTGTCATGATATGTGTAATAGATATGATAAACAAGCTGCTTCTTCCTTCCCCTGTCTAGCTCTATAGGACACCCCCCCCCCTTCTATCGCTATCTTCTTGCTCGCTCTCTATCACACACACACACAGGGACTGGTGAGATATTACACATGTCTCAGCAAGAAAAGTCGCCACTCTGGATTCAGTCCCCTGAAGAAACGTCCAGAGTTTGAATTCACGGCTCGAGATTCTCTGTGCCTGTGCCTTATTATACACAGCTAAAACACACACGAGAGGAGAGAGAGAGAGAGAGAGAGAGAGAGAGAGAGAGAGTCACACCACACACACACACACACACGAGAGAGAGGGAGATTATCTATATATTTATCTATCTACCTAGTCATCAATCGAGCCCTTGTATGTCCCCAGATTTGTCTGTCTATTTAAGAGCCGAATACTAACAGGCAACAGATGGCGCTCTAGCTTTTATCAAGAGTGACGCCACCTGGTACGGAAGCAGCCCCAGTAAGCTGGTCCACTCATCACAAACATCCAAAAGGAACCTCAACATGCACAAACAAAAAGCAGAACGTTGCTTCTCATTGTTTTTGACGGCAGCAACATTAATGGGTGAATCCCTAAATAAACAATATAAATCTGTTTCAAATTCCGTCGTACTTAATCGTACTCAGCTTCGTTTAGCATTCCTTTTGTGAGTCATAAATGTTAAATATCCGTCTACACACAGGAACAAACATACATCTACCTCCTCTACTGATCATAATTCATCCTTGTCACCTGTCAAAACGGATTGTATCTATATGAGTGCGTGAGTGAGTGAGTGAGTGAGTGAGTGAGTGAGTGAGTGAGTGAGTGAGTGAGTGAGTGAGTGAGTGAGTGAGTGAGTGAGTGAGTGAGTGAGTGAGTGAGTGAGTGAGTGAGTGAGGCTGAACGGAGCGGATTTAAAAACAATTTTTGTTTAAAACTTTCATTAATCTAAATATTTAGTTTTACTCTTGCTGTTGTTATATACCGTGCAATTCGAAGCCATACCAACCCTACGGGGAGCATACCGTATCTAATCAATTAATTACAGTCATATAATACACAGTAATCGATCATTAATAACGGGTAACCCTTTCATGTTTGAGTCAGTGATTTAAAGAACATTAGTTAGCCAATGGCTTCGAACTGAGGAGTACCGAGTTTTCCGTGTCAGCACTTTAACCCTAAGCTACTAACAGTCATCACAGAGAGCCGTGTGGACTACAACAAAATCTGACGGTAGTCTTAGCTGTCTCGCCATTGGTCCCAATACGAGGACAACTTCTTCTTGAGACAACCTAAACACATCGTTAAAACGGACGTCATTTAGGAGGCTAGCGATCATTAAAGATTCATTAAGTGAATACCGACAAGTACGTGCGTGCGTACGTGTGCGTGCGACTGTGTGCGACTGTGTGTATGCGTGTGCGTGCGTGCGTGCGTGCGTGCGTGTGTGTGCTGTGTGTGTGCGTGTGCGCGTGCGTGTGTGCTGGGGTGTGTGTGTGCGTGTGCGTGTGCTGTGTGTGTGTGTGTGTGTGTGTGTGTGTGTGTGTGTGTGTGTGTCATGAGACGTCTTGATAACACAATCGGTAATAAACCTGTAACATTCTTTTCGCGATTGATTGAGTGAGTGAGTGAGTGAGTGAGTGATTGATTGATTGATTGATTGATTGATTGAGTGAGTGAGTGAGTGAGTGAGTGAGTCAGTCAGTCAGTCAGTCAGTCAGTCAGTCAGTCAGTCAGTCAGTCAGTCAGTCAGTCAGTCAGTCAGTCAGTCAGTGAGTGAGTGAGATAAACAATCTCAGCACAAACCCCACGATATCATAAAACACCCTACTATAACGACCACCTTTCTGTTTGGATAAATTGTTCACATTTCAAGCGGATGAAGATAAAAAGTAATTTTAATCATCAAATTACAAATAAAATCAAACTAAATCACCTCAATTCATCAAACTGATCATCTAATGATGAAGTTTATGGAAATACTTCAAACACTGATTATTATTAAAAATATTTGTTGATGTTAGACAATTAAATCTTCGATATCACTCTATTTTAGCACAAGACTAAAATAAAGCATCTTTCTTGTGAGTGAATCTCATAATTTGAGATAAATTACAAATTATGACAGATTTACTGAGCAGATAATTTGTGCAGTTAAATTAGATCGTACTCAGTTTACTATCCTGTCATCATGTCCTTGAATAGTAATTAATTTACTATAATGGTATATTAATTAATTATGTCATAATTTGTGTGTGATATACATTAATAAGACATGCAATAAATATTACATTATTATAGAAATATTTAATAAATTTTATTATTATTATTATTATTATTATTATTATTATTGTTGTTGTTGTTTTTATTATTGTTGTTTTTATTATTAACGGAGTTATTGCTTTATCATTATCATCATCATTGTTATTGTTATTGTTTTTGAGGAAGTTTCTATACAAACTTATACATTGTTTATCTAAGAACAATGAACATGTTCTGAGCGAGCTGACGTATAATATTTGTTATTGTTGATATTTTATCTCATGTTTCCTCTAATCCAGTACTTACTCAGCTGCTCCAGGAGAGGAGTACACAAATCATATTGGACCACGTTATGTCATACCTTAGCCCGGATTCCAGTAGGCCTTAATCAACGATACTACACACCTGAGTCGTTGTCCTATTTATAGGAACATACACAATTTAAAAAATCAATTATAATTATAGTTTCATAGCTCTAATGGGGGCGTTCGCATGGGCTAATTAGTATCGTAGTTGGTCACAGAACTCTAACACCTGCGCGTTCAAACCCCAGCTGATCTATACCTGGGGGATGTTTCAGCCTTCAGTTAGCCTTATTATCTTCGGAACTTGCCCAGGCCCATTTAACCCAACCTGTATACTAAATTGGCCACAAAACATCGATATCAATAGCACCAGTCAACGGATATAGGACTCGTACGTAGGAAAATATGTACCCAGTGCGGAGTTATGTGCCCAGTGCGCCTCGGGAACGTGAGTATTGAGTGTTCCGGATTCTGGATTCCCAAGGCCGTTAAATGGTACCCGAGAAGAACTGTCGGTCATATTTCACATCCCTACACGTCAGCGGCTGTGGCGACGCGACTATTTACCAATAAGAGACCGACCGACTAATTGACCGTGTTATTGCTGAGCCAGTACGCCGAATACCACTCCGGAAATGTTTGGCGGCTATAGGATTGCCACCGAAACTACCGGATCTCGAGAGCTTTTATGACATGTGCTAATATTTATACTCGAGTCATTTGTTCCTGCCTGACCCGTATTAAGACACACACTGAGTGATCGGCACATCATCCGGGATCCAGAATTCCTCGTACTGCAGCCGCTAATGATATAAATACATCGCTTTAAATAATTTGAAAGCGTGACCGGATCTGTTAGAGTAGACTGCCACAGTCTGATCCGGACTGATTGGCTGAGATCTCGGGGCTTTGTTATTAATTTTTAATGTACTCTCGTATTTTTCCGATGGTTGTGTGATCCGATCAAAACGTCCATTTTATCGGGTGTTACAGGTTGACTGATTCATAAAGAACATCCTCGACCTTTGGATCGTCGATGGAAAAAAGCGTCCTCGTTCCCCAAACTCCTCAAATACTCAGTAACATTTCTCGGTCCCGATGATCCGGCGGTTAGAGTAATGGATCTAAAAATGTTCTTCATCTCAATTAGTACAAAGTCTATAGGGAGAATATCACAGGCATAAAACTTTTATTGAATGCATCCCCCTGATAAATGATAAATTCAATAAATAAATAGCATGTAGCATGTACGCAGACAAGCCTCACACACACACACACACACACACACACACACACACACACACACACACACACACACACACACAAAGACACACACATATACACATACACACACACACACACACAACACTCACACAAACACGAGCATACACACATATATTGTATATTAACTTCGTATTGACTTTCGCCAATTCATTGGTTAATTCGAACGTACTAAGTGTCTGATTGTTATGCAGCATTCATGTACCAGGCACGCACCCAACCGCCCTTTCCGCCTCATACACGCACATACAACACTCACTCATACACAAGCATACACACATATAATATATACTAACTCCCTATTGACTTTCGCCAACTCACTGTTTAATTCTGACATAATGTGTGTCTGATCGTTAATGATGGATTATCCTGTAGCATTCATGTGCCTGTAGCATAAAATAAATAATGTACTTCTTACTGAGCTGATGATGGCGTAGGATGATGATGATTGATGATGACTGATGTTTTACGGCCATTTTGTGCGCAAGGTAGGCTAAATGGGCCTATCGTCCTGCAAAAGTAATGAAGCGAAGTCAAAGATGAAACAATGCCCACGCCGAGATTCGAACACGGGTGGTAGTGATCTGTGGTCCAACACGCTACCGCTAGACCACGGAGGCGCCCTGGTGATGATGATGACGGATTGCAAATATCCATAAACCAATGGGGGAAAAAACCTTAGACCCAATAAACCAACAAAGTCCTTAGTTGCTGCATTCTCATTATAAATAAAAAATAAAGAGATACCATGACTCTGACGATGATGATGATGATGATGATGATGGTGGTGGTGGTGGTGGTGGTGGTGGTGGTGGTGGTGGTGATGATGATAATGATGATGATGATGGATGGTGGTGGTGGTGATAAGATGATGATGATGATGATGATGGTGGTGGTGATAACGATGATGATGATGATGGTGGTGGTGGTGGTGGTGATGATGATGATGATGATGATGATGATGATGATGATGGTGATGATGATGATGATGATGGGGGGATGGTGGTGGTGGTGATGATGATAATGATGATGATGATGATGATGATAGTGTGGTGGTGATAATGATGATGATGATGGTAGTGGTGGTGGTGATAATGATGATGATGATTGAAGGATGATGATGATGATGATGGATGGTGATGAGTGATGGTGATGATGATGATGATGATGATGATGACGACGACGAAGACGACGACGACGACCACTTTACCGTCAATCACGATGCCCTGATATGCGAGAATTGTTTATTCTTGAAGACGGCCACAAAAGCTAACATTTAGATGATGTTAGAACGTTTCCTTCACCTGGCCGAGGTGATTAGACCACATCCGGGGCTGGTCTCACCTGCCCCGCTCGCTATCATCCAGGTGTGAGGAAGCAGCCATTAATTGCCTCACCAGTCTCCTTAAGTGCGCTACTCGGCGCACTGTTCAACAAGCCTCAGAGACTGGGGACACCCGAGATTTATTCTCCGATCCACGCACGACTCTAAAGTTTTGGGTGTGACTCATAGTCCCCATTGTTGTCTTTCTGGATATGATGCGATCATTAACACGACTACGTTGTTCTTGTCTGGATGGCTGTCCTCGGGCTTTAAAATGCCATCACTATTGGCACGATATTTTCCTATAATACGAGTTGTCCCCTCATACTTCTCCCCGCCCCCCTCGGAGTTGATCTTCCTCATTAACGCAGGTGTACCAATATACTGGGTATTTTTAAATTTATGTGCGCCATATACACGCTGATATTGAAATATTACAGTAAATAAACCACAAAATCAATATAATTATCAATAAATATACAGAATATATATATATATATATATATATATATATATATATATGAAAGTGTAAAGCATCAGTTGGCACATAATCAAATCTTTAGAGAACAAGTGATAAATAATTGACAACAACACATTCATAATCAGTACATTACTGATTTCTATTGATAAATTCTAAATATGTTTCTGTGATCCACTTTATTACTCATACGAGCATATGTATGATATGGCAATATCTATATCTCTGAAATGATTCCTCCTAGAGCCATAAAATTGACATAATCTCTGTCTGCATTATTCCTAACATCACACTTTTGTCGTGCGAATTCAAGGCATATGTTACGCCCACGGAATTGTCCTTGACCCTACAGCACTGTCCTGTCACGGTCAATTTAACCCGACCCAGTTCCGTCCTAATCCCTACGTTATTGCCCTAGACGACGCCGTGTTATCAACGGTCTTATTGTATTTCACTCCACGCCTCGCCGTCACTCCGTCAAACTTAATAAATTGCCACCCGCCAAGCAAGTGGCGACGTCTATTTGGTGTTTATCGTTGGCGCCGGTCTCCCGCTAATTTACGAAACTGATGAATTGTGCAAATAATGAAACAGTTCGAAATGAGAAGGACGTCAGCTTGTTTGGCCAACCTTCCGGTAAGACGGCCGACGTCTGCGGCTTGTTATGGCGGGTTTAATCTCTGAGTTGGCTTCTCTCTGATGGAGTTTGGCCTGTTATCGAAGCCTCCCGTAACGAAGTCGGCTTGTTCTGAGATGGATCATCGAGTATAAAGTCGTAAACAAACAAACGAACGAACAAACATCATTAACATAATTGTCTGTTGGTTTCGGTGAAGCACGCCGAGTAATATTTGATCCCATTGTCTTGTACCGGAGACGGATAACCTCGAAGTCACGCGAACAATATGTTACTGGTCCAGATATTCAGAAACAAAATACAACCATTATCATTTAGGAATGTTCAGAGAAGTATTCAGCGGGGAAAGTTGTCAAACTAGACTCTCACTGTTGGATAAGTGGAGAAGTCTTCCCGACGGGAATGAACTCTAGTAGAGGGAGAAGTCATGAAAGGCGTATAGATACTGCCCTTCCTCACTCCCCCCACCCCTCCCCGGATAGGGAAGGGGGCCGCCCGCCCTCCAGACGGGATGGTGAGTACCATAACACGATATATCATGCAGAGAATGAACATCAGACTTTCGGTATTTACAGAAGTCCTACCCCGAGATCATCATCATCATCATCTGATAAGCTTCGATCATTCTACAAACAAATGTAAACAATACGACGACTCTAAACAATGTCCTATCCCAATACTGTGTAATTGACATAATGACAACACTAACTATATAAACAGATATTATCCAAAACCGAGATACATAACTCGCTGTATACTTGTTTCTTGCTTATGTCGGCTCAGCGTCAAAACGTTTCAGTAGAATCTGTGCAGTCCGACCGGATGAGTCGGATTATCCGATTAATCAAACCGTCGTTCAATCCCCTGATCGCTGAAATGTTTGCCCTATGCCGTACAGTGTTGTATTATAGCCGCCCCATCAGTAACCCGATAATTGTTATATAGACAGATTTTATATAAACTAGTCCGAATAGACACAGACACAAATGAACCGATGAGTCTCGTAGATAACTGCCGATCACATAATGAAGCATCTATTTCGAGAAAAAGACCGAACTATTAACATTCATCAACTTAGCTGATCCCTGTCGTTCTATTTTGATGTTTTTAGCAGCAATAATAAATAAAAACGGTTAGTTCACTATTTAGGACACAGAATGCCAAATCATCGCTCATCTTTGTTTACATCAATCGATCACGGTGATTGTTATACTGATTATAGGTAAAAGTAATTATAAGAAGAAAGTAATATAATGTGACATATTATACAAATGTAAACTTGTATTTGTAAAAGGTGAGACAACAGTTTAATGCGAGAATGAGTTCATCTGCGCTCTGACCTCAATATTTTATGGACATCATATATATATATATATATATATATATATATATATATATATATATATATATATATTGTGTGTGTGTGTGTGTGTGTGTATGTGTGTGTGTTATGTGTAGGTGTGTGGTGTGTGTGTGTGTGTGTGTGTGTGTGTGTGTGTGTGTGTGTGTGTGTGTGTGTGTGTGTATGAGTGTCTGATATATATATATATATATATATATATATATATATATATATATATATATCATTGACTTTTAAAGTCCATAACTATTAGGCGGAGATCAGTAACACGTCAGCCATTCTATGTACGGCTCAGTAGCCTCTATCCTCGTTAACACAATACAGGATATATATCCAGAACGGCTGTATTCCGGATCTAAGACGAAATTCTTACTGGAGGATGGGACAGATCCAGAATGAAATCAAAGGTCATTTCTTTATACTGTGGTTCAGTAATATATCTCTATCGGTCATATATTAGTATTATAACATTCGTCAGTTAATATTGTTATCCTTCAGCAGATGACATCTGTTTATTAAACAAACTTTCTTCAGCTTGACGAGACATCTGATGTAAAGACATCTTCTATAGTAAAAACAAATTAAGAAGAGAAAAACCGGTTAACATATACAGTAAGGCCAACTACTGGGTTAATTGATAGTTGTTGCCACCCCTCCATTCGTTCACGTGATGAGGGGGAGATATATGTCTCAGTGATCCAGAGAGCTGTGCTAGCAGAAGCAATCTAATAGACCACAATAACTTGTATTAACAGCTATAAGTGAACGAAAAGAAGAAGAATTTGGCATTTAGGCAACTTTGTAATTTTTATTAACCCGAAAATGAAACCCCAAATAACGAAACAACAACAACAATAATAATAATAATAATAATAATAATAATAATAATAATAATAATAAATGTATTAGTTAACTCTAAATCTGTGACATTCGGTATAAAATGCAGTTTCAAGAATATTTCTCTATCTGCAGGATTAGTGTTATTATAAATCTGGATCCCCTCTTATCAAGGATTATGGATTATTCCCTAGCGCTAACAATTCTTTGCGGATAAACTAGCCTTTACAGCGACAGGGTGATTTTGAACCTGGAATCTCTTAATATTTAGTACATCACTCATTCAGCGAAATTTAAAAAATACAATTAGTAGACTCTCACTGAGCGTTATCTCCTTAATCTAATGTCGTGAATAATGATCTGTTATTAAACAGGGTTAGTTACTCCCTTTCATAATAATATACACCTGTATTATACCTGTACAGCGGGATACTATTACCGAAAACATAAAATGCTTGATATATATATATATATATATATATATATATATATATATATATATATATAATATTGCTGAAGTACCACACTTAATGGGAGTTTAACACTGAATGGTTGTATTCTGTTAATCTTGTATGCCGTGTTATAATCTTCAGGATTATATTTTGTTTGTTAGATATAAGTCAGGTATGTTGTTAAATGAGTGATAGTTGCCCTTCGGTTGTTATGTTTGCTCTAATTGTTGTTATTTTCAGGAAATATAGCTGATATGTTTCTTGGTTAATGGGGAAATTTGTGCGAATGTTTAGCTACACAGGTCAAGCGAATACCGAGGAAAACATCCCACAAACGCAGCCATGAGCGGGATTTGAACCCACGGCTATGCAGTTTTCACCGTAGAGCTCTAACCACTGTACCATCGGAAGATCTTGTTGTACTTTGAGTGTGTTACTTGGTTGTAGAGAGGGTGCTGTACTCATTGTTATTGTATATATGTACTTTAATTCTATTGCATCCCTATACTTCAAGGATATGTATGTTGTTAGATGTTTACATTTTGAAGAAACACAAGATTATCTGATGTGTTTCAGATGATCTTGTTACTGTCGATATTCCGGACATGTGTGTCTGTGGACATGCACGTGAAGGCGTTTTTGCGTGAGCATGTGTATAAGCGTGTAGCGAGGAGCTGTGTGTCATCTGTGTATCACAACAACAACAACAATTAAAAGAAGAAGCAGATGAAGAATAACAACATCAATAGCGAGGATAACAACATAAAAACATAATTTCAGCAGCTGTAAGTACAGAGATCAGTAAGTACAGACATCAGTAAGTACAGACATCAGTAAGTACAGACATCAGTAAGTACAGACATCAGTAAGTACAGACATCACTCAGTACAGACATATGTAAGTAGAGACATCACTAAGTATAGACATAAGTATAGACTTCAGTAAGTACAGACATCAGTAAGTATATACATCAGTAAGTAGAAACACCAGAAAGTACAAACATCAGTAAGTATAGACTTCAGTAAGTACAGACATAAATAAGTAGAGACATCAGCAAGTATAGACATCAGTAAGTACATACATCAATAAGTATAGACATCACTAAGTATAGACATCAGTAAGTACAGACATCAGTAAGTACAGACATCAGTAAGTACAGACATAAGTAAGTAGAAAAACCAGAAAGTACAGACATCAGTAAGTATAGACTTCAGTAAGTACAGACATCAGTAAGTACAGACATCAGTATGTACAGACATCAGTAAGTACAAAAATCAGTAAGTACAGATATCCTTAAGTAAAGAGGTGTGTTGCTCGTATAACACATATAGGTGCTAAAAAGACAATCTTTATCCATTTAAAAATAAAATAAGACACAACGTTTTGTATATGAACCGGTGAATGACATCCTTTAGTGGGCATGAAATATATTATACAAAACAACTAACATATATTGGCCCTCCTAATTATGAAGATATTGCGCTGTAAAAGAGAGTGGGGGGACAACAATTAATAGAAATACAAACACAAATACGAAATTGTATTTCAAGCCGTGGAATATTGTTTTTTTCACATCATCATTGTTAAATAATTCTACTTTTTTTCTTTGAACAAAAGTTCATTTATGATGCTTTGTGGCCGTTTTCTAACACATAACAGTAACGACCTTGTTGCGTGTTATAAAGATGACTACCAAACACAAAAGAGTTCATTTGGTACTACAATTCAGGAGACACTTATACAGGATATCGGTATCCGGATTGTTTCGTCGAACGTAATTAACAGATCTATTAAGACGAAACATGTCCTGGATTTATTTTAACAATCTAGTAGAACTGTCAGGGATACTTTATATTAACCAACAGTTTATGTGATTGAAACACCAACGGAACATCCTCAACAGGTGAAAGTTACTTATTTATCAATGCTTGTGTTGTTGTTGTTTGGGGGGGGGGGGGCAGACACCAATGATACCATGATAAAGTTCCACTACTGGCCGCATTATGGAATAAAGAAATGGTCGTTTTATGAATCGTAACTAATATTGTGTTATATAGAATTATGATCTAGATCTCGAAATGTGACTGACATTTTGACCTTTCCTTGTGGAGGAGGGGGGGGGTTATAATAAAGAGTCGTTTTATTTATTTTTCATTTCTTTTAACATTTATTAATTTATTTATTGTGTAAAGATATGTTTGTCTTGTTAATAACTAACTGGTATAGCCCAGACAGTAGTGTGTTCGTTTCAGGTATTACCAGCACGAGTATATTAACTCGTATCAAACATGTAAGAAACATGTTGTTTATGAGGCAGTACTTACTGTCTTACAGACTTTAGTCCACAATGTACATCAGTCCACATTTACCACGTT